>JANRGW010022313.1:0-18675 GCA_024733675.1 Psilopsiagon aymara
CCTCCAGGAGCAGAGGGAAGAAAAAGGGGAAGTGAGTGAACAAACTGCGTGGCTGATTTATGGCTTAAACCACGACAGAGAGATACTCCAGGTTCTTTGCCGTATTCATGTCCCTTCACTAGACTTGTTTCAGCATCTGCTTTCTTACACTGGGGAGTCCATCACTCCAGATGTATCTCACTAGAGCTGAGTAGAGACGAAGAATTGCCTCACTTAACCTGTTGACAACATTTCTAAAATTGTTATGAACATATTCTCTAAAATAAATAATTCTTAATAATAAAATTACTATTAATTTTATGACCATCTGATACACTAGTATGTAGCAACTACATACTAGTCCTACTCTTAGGACTAGATTTTGCTGATTTTAGTAAACTGCAAGAAAGTAAGAATATGTCCTGTTGTCTACTGCCAAATACTGCTCCTCATCAAAGCCCAGCTTTTATTACTTATCCATTAGCATAAAGATATATTATTAAAAAACAAACATGCAAAACATATGCATGATAAATAGATGCAAAATCCTGATTTTCAGCAGATTTGATGTAACTTTTGTTCTAATTTGAAGTCCAAAGTTAATTAAGTCTGTTTGTCCTGTTCAGTGGCCAGTTAAATTTGTGTAAAGTGAGAAGTTTGTTTCTTTTCTTAAATGCCCATTTCCTTAAATTCTTTTCCCCTTTACACCTGTTTTTAACTTAGTTAAAATTTTGAACCACAAAACATTTCACAAGAGCTGTGCAAAAATCTATCAGGCATATAACAGCCTTTCTGTAGATATTTCTGCATATTTTCTGCTTGCTCATAAAGTTAAGAGTTGGTTTTGTTTTTTCGTTTATGTTTTGGTTTGTTTGGGTTTTTTTTTAGCACCTAATATAATGTCTGCTGCTTGTCGGTGCTAATAATATCTCTCTAGAAGTACATCACACAAGACAAGTAAAGGATGCATATAAGTCTATTATCTTGTTTCCATTTATACATTTCTACAGTTCAATGAGATATAGCCATGGAGTTTTATGGGAAACATTTATATTCTGCTTTCTATACTTAGAGGTTTGACCCGCGCTTTTAATTTGCTACCTTCAGGCAGTAATATGTATATGCTACTGTAGAGTAACCTGATAGATGTGACATTTCTTCAGAATTGGATTAGGAATTAACTGGAAAATACTACTTAAATAATTTATCTGTCTTGTCTCTATGGAAAACATCACAAGGTCTTCCTGTCTACATCTCATGGAAGGTCACTCTGCCTTCATCTTTGTTTTGCCCCTGGAGCACCTCTTTAAAAGGAAGCAGCTAATCTTATATCCCTTGAGCCTCATTCTAAAATTAAGAATTGAGGTTATGAACACAGAGTTTATAAAGCAAAGTAATTCAGAAACTTCTGAAAACATGTCAAATAAACAGATAGTTTCCTAATGTAATGTTCTATTCATATTTCAACTGTGGCGTAATCCACGCACCCTCTGTTTCAAACCTTAAAAAGTTTCGGTTTGCATGCCTCAAGCTTTTTTCAACAGAGCTTGTTTTCATTATTCATAGTTGTCTTTTATATATATACATACATATATGTGCGTACATAAACATTTCTAGAGCTTTTGCCCAGTAACAACATCTAGACTCAAGTCCTCATAGGTCAGCTGATTTAGTTCACTAGCTTTAAGAATATCACTTTCATTAGAGAATCAGTGTTTTACAAGTCTCCTACAGACATATCTGCTTTGCTTTCAGTAATTGAGCAGAGGTTATATATGAGCTTTTAAAAACTAGTAGCCTGTACTGCACCCTTACTGCCTGCAGATTCAGAGCTTGACCCTGAGTTAGTTTACAAACTTTGCCTGACTTCTTTTGTTGTACCTAGCAGTTAGTTTATTCTAATCCAGATTAACAAATAGCCAGTGCAGACAATCAGAAGAATTTCACATGATGCATATTCAAATCTACCAAATAAGATGTTGCTTGCGTAGATTTTTCAGTATTGGTTTCCAAACATATATGGCTTTCTTGGTCTCCAATCCTCTCTTCTTCCAACTGTTATTCTTTTCCCAAGTCTCTTGCTTCAGTTGCGTCAGTCATATTTAACCTCACAGTTGTAGTTACTTCCTTCTTAATGGAAATCTTTCTTAGTCTAATCTCTGCTGCCCTGAACCTTTCAACTTCAATATTCCTTCTGTCATACTTTTTGTGGCAAAGACCTCATGTCACATGCAGAAAAATAAAGGATCGTTGCCAGCTCTCTTTTTAGTGAGTCTACTAGACCTAACCTCAAACAACAGGAGTCCTACAGGGCCACCTATTCCATTTTTTTTCCTAAACAGTAGCAGTCAGCCCTTGCTGTGCACACAAACTCAGCAGCTGTTTCTTCTAGAGACTATCATAACTCATGTCTGTCTACTAACTTTACCCAACATAAGCTACTTTCAATGTGAGAAGTCAGTCGACAGGCACTCAGAAAAAATTCCTTTAAAATTCTTTTACAGTTATTCTAACACAATTTTCAGACCCTCATTGACTGAAAGAGGTCCCTTGAGTATGACCTTTAATGAGCATATCCAAATTAGGTTGGATCAGTTATGCCCTAAGAATGCCATTCTTTTTCCATTAACTATAAATAGAATTTAGGAAGATGAGCTAAAGCATAACCATTGTGAACACCCTGAGCTCAATCCAATTGTCTGTATATGGACCTCTCTCCTAAGCCTGGGATATGAAGTGTCTAGCTGTTGCTACTAGATGTTGCAAATCTTCTACAATGAAATGTAGCATATTTGTTTGCCTTTCTGGTTTTGTTACACAAACCAAACTAAATATTCCTTTTTATGCCAGAAAATAATCTACTATTGGTGATTTTTAAACTGCTCCAGTTTACCCCTTCTGGTCAAAGCTCCTAATTAAAAATGTCTCCTATAAGTCTTCCTTGACATTTCTACCAGTTTCACTGGTATGCCTCAGATATCCTTGAGTTCCTCAGATCGTGTCAGGTGCCCATGTTTCAGCAACTGATTGAAGGCATGAGTGGGATTCAATATGAAATTAAGGTGTTTATAAATGGGGCAAATGACTTAAATGCAGATGTCTGCACTGAGGAAGATGTTTAACTTTCTATGACTGTCTATGGAGATCATGAACTTAATTCATGATATCTACTGCCATTTGAGAGGCCTTAGGCAATCAAAGAAGTACAGGATAGTACGAACTTACACAGACTTATGGACTGCTCGTGCAGTTTTGCAGTGGAAGTTTGAGATTAACCAGTAAGATATATTTCAAATAGAACTAAACTTCTGTGCATGTGGTCAGACTTTATCAATCCCCCAGTCAATACTATCACAGAGCTTAAGCATCAGTCTAAAAACCTGAAAAGATGAAGAAAGTCTCACTCCTAAATTAGATGTTACTAGACTTCTAAAAAGTAATTACCTGAGTATTTAAGTGGATGCACGGTAAAATGATTGAAAGTCAAAGGAATGCTGATCCTGCAGTTACTAGAATCTCTATAGAATGGACAATGATGTCAAGAAAGCAAAAGAGTGAGTTAAAGTTGGTTTTAGTTTTATTTCTAAATAAAATTTTATAAAAAGGTGATTTCATATAAATTTTCTATAACACACCAGAGGAGGAAAAGATTCTCCTAATCCTTATTTTCTTTAGAGAATAAACTACTCAGTTACGTTTATTTTTTCAAAAGAAATGAATTAATTGCTGCAAACAGTATCAGATTTCTTAAAGATTTGTCAGCTGAATATAGATAATAGTATTTCTTCAATGTGCATTTTACTTTAAACAATTTTCCAATGCTTTTAGTTTTGTATTACTTTATTCCACTTTTATAGTAACTGAAAAAAAAACAAACCCTAGAACTCAAAGATACAGCCAGGGTCTGAAAAACGTAGCTAAAAAAATAGTTTCTTCCACAGGAATTAGACGGATAATACAACATATTCCTTGGGGAGAGGCTGAGGAATATTAAACCTTTTCTGCCTTTTTGCTTATTTAATTTAGGTGCATAGCATCCTCCATGGTTGATTCTGAGCACTTGAACACATGCTGTTCAACTGAACCAAGTGTATAACTACGTTAAATTCACCACTACGAAAATCAAATCAATTGAATCTTTATCACCTTTTCCTAACACACATCAAAAAGGATACCGTTTTAAGTTTCTAATGCTTGTGTTTGAACAGAATTATAACCTTTTTAAAAAACTCTTTTTAAAATATGTTACCTAGTACAGAAAATAATCAAAGCATCTTCACTGATCATAGTACCCTTTCTTCTTGTTGATATTTTGAATATTTTTGCTGCTGATTCAGAAAATGCTGGAATTAAACACAGTTACAAATCAAAAAGAGAATTTAGTTTTTACTTAAAGCAACACAAAAAGGATTCATAACCCAGAGAAGAGGCACCACACTAACTCCCCTCATTCTGCAAGGGAAGGGGACAAAAATTACAAATGTAGTAGGGGTATTTCACCTGGAACATCATGAGGAAGAAAAAAGAAAAAAAAAACCAAAACAAACAACAAAAAAACCCCAAACCTGTTGCTGTTCCATCTTATTGTTGTGCCTTTTGCTCTTCCTATTAAGGACATCTGAGTAGTTTGTGAACTTATATAGCAAAGAATTGCACTTTTTCTGTGCTTTGAAATTTCATAATCCTTAGGGCTTATCTCAACAGTAATTAACCTCCATGGCAACCAGACAGATAAAACTCTATAAATCTCCTAGAATGTTCAACCTAGAAACTAACTTATTTTTTAATTCTTCTTTTTGAGAAATTAAAAACACAATCATTACCTTGAATTTAAGTTACAGCTGATTAGTAAGGAAAGTAAGGAAAATTCTTAGTTTTTCATTGTATTTATTACTTGTCAAGTAAATAGTCTTAACCCCTTAATTGCAATATTAAAGAACATAGGCTGAAATTTTGGAGCTATTTCTTAAAATGTAAGAGTGATATTTCCATTAGGCAAGCTCTTGGGGGAGGGAGGGAGGGAGGGAGAACCTTCTTTCTCTGCGTATTATAAAGAAGGAAATGGAAAAAAAACCTGTTGGTATTCAGACAGAGAATAAAATGGACTTATAGCAAGATATGAATTTTTATATATTTAATTTTAACAGAGTAAAGAATGTGTGCAAAACCATCCATGTCCCAAACCATTTATCTAAGTATTAGTGTTAGTTGCCATCCAAAGATTCCTTATTTGCAAAATCACTCAATGATAGAGCGATAAAATCTTTGAAGGGTTTGTGCTGGAAGGGACCTTTAAATATCATACAGCTCCACTCTCCCCTACCATGGACAGGGGTATATTTTATTAGATAAGATTGTCCAAAGCCCCACCAAACCTGACTTTGGACACTTCACGACTTCTCTAGTCACCTTCTCTGGTATCTTACCACCCTCATAGTAAACAATTTCTTCCTCATGTTCAATCTGAATTTACCCTCTTCCAGTTTAAAGTTGTTACCCTCTTCCAGTTTAAAGTTGTTGCCCCTTGCTCCATCACTACAGGCCCTAGTAAATTCTTTCCCTCTATCTTTCTTATAAGTCCCCTTAAGTACTGAAAAGCCATAATAAGGTCTCCCCAGAGTCTTCTCTACTCCAGGCTGAACAAGCCCAGATCTCTCATCTTTTCTTCATAGAAGAGGTGCTCCAGCTCTCTGACCTTTCTCATGGCCCTCCTCTTCACACGCTCCAACCAGTACATGTCCTTCTTATGCTGAGGGCCTTCAGAGCTAGACCCAGTACTCATAGCGGTTCTCATGAGAGCAGAGAGGAGGAGAGTCACCTCCCTTGACCTGCTGGTCTTTTTATGCAGCCAAGGGCATGATTGTCTTTCTGGGCTTCAAGCACACATTGTCTGCTCATATCTAACTTTCCATTCATCTGTATCATGAAGTCCTTCTCCACAAGGCTACTCTCAATCTGTTCAGATTCAGGCTCACCCCTCAAGCCTGTTAATGTCCCTCTGGATGGTATCCTTTCTCTCTAGTGAATCAACTGCACCACTTATGTTTGTGTCATCTGCACTATGTTAGTAATAATATACCAAACAATACCTGTTCCAGTATAGAAACCTGTGGGACACCACTCATTAGTGATCTTCATTGGACATAGAGCCTTTGACTGCAACTCTTTGGATGCAACCATTCAGCCAATTCCTCATCCATCAACTAGTTCATCTATCAAACCCATATCTCTCCAATTTAGTGACAAAAATCTTGTGTTGGACCTTATCAAAAGCCTTACAGAACTCAAGATAGGTGGCAGCTGTAGTTTTGCCATTGTCCACTGATGCAATCACTCTATCTTAGAAAGCCACCAGAGTAGTTGGGCATGTATTGCCTATGGTGAAGCCAAGTTGGCTACCTCTAATCTCCTTACTATCATTCATATGCCTTGATGTATCTTCCAGGATCTGTTCCATGATCTTACAAGACGCAGATTTGATGCTGAACTACGAATCCAGTTTACTGTAGCTACATGCACCAATTAGAGATGGCACAAAGAAAACTTCAACAGCTGAAAATATGTATAGGATCTGTTAATCTGAAGCTTTCCATGTTTACCTTGCAATTAGCTGTAAGTGATGTATAGACAGGCAATCTTTTACAGTCTTATCCTATAAGTACTACTAATTAGTTATTGGTTTCTCTTAAGCAAACACAGCTGAAGACCTTCCATCTAAACTGAATATGAGGTGGAGAAAAGTTGTTGTTCTTGGGGCAGCTGAAGAATGAAATAGGAGACTGTCTTTTAAGCCTGCCTTTGAAGGGTAGAGAGATTCTTCTTCACTTTCTCTTTCCTTCTCGCCTGGCTGTACACTCTCAGTATCTCTCACAAGGCAGCTTTGATTTTCATTGGTGTTCACTGAACTGAGTCAACCCATTCAAACACTGGAAAAGCTGCCAGTCAATGGGGGGAGGAGAGTGAAGAATGGGATAAGAAAAAAAAAAAAAAAAAGGAAATCTTTTTCTTCTAGGTAGCTGAGATGAATGCATTCAGCAGAGGGTGTGAGGAAATTGCGCTTATTTGATAGTAAGACAGCTAGCAGGGGCAGAACCAGACAAAGAGAAGGTCAGAGGATGAGCAAGGTGAAGAGGAGAATTGTAATGGTTCAGGCATAGCATGTAACTGTAGCCTAAGATCCACTGAATGAGTGGAGGAAGAGAAAACCAAAACCAACCAAAACCAAACCAAATAAAAAAAAGAAAAAGAAAAACAAACACCAAGGAAAAGGTTTATAAGACTTTTGTACTAGAAAAAGATAAATGAAGAAAGGAGCATAAGAAAGCTTCATGAAATAGCCATAATCAAGTTATAACCAACTTGCATGTTTCAAATATGTGCATGTATGGAAAGATTAAGTTGCGAATTTGCCCAAACAGGACAAACTATAACTCCACAGATGGGCAAAAGTAGTATTTTTTAAACAATTATATGCTCCCAAAATAATCCAAACAACTAAATTTTTATCAAAAATGAAATGCATGGAAATCTGGCATAACCCAATTGAATTTATAAAATTAATATTATTTACTCTAAGTGTATTGGTTTGGGGTTTGGTTGGGCTCAGTTTTTGGGGGGTATTTTTGTTTTGTTTTATATTGTTTGGGGGTTTGTTCTGTTTTAATATTAAACCAGTCTTATTTTGTGTGGAAAGAATTTAATTTCAAGATGGATAGAGCAGTGAGTTTTGGAAATACAGGCTTCCTCCATGTATGAGCTTTACTCCTCTCTGAGACCTGACACTTTTTTCCATGAAAACAAATGTATTTGGGGCATATATATATGAATAGCATGACTTCTAATTAAGCTAGGATCTGCGGGTTTTAACAGTTTCTGTGATGTGAAAGACCATAGGTAACAGCTGAGGAACCAAAATCTTAGGGAGTGACATTTGTGATCTTTGCATTTTTCAAGATCCATAACTTTCTAAACCTGATAAATCTCATTTTAAAAGCTTTGAAAACTCTGGGTAAAGAACTTAGAAGTAAGATCATTGCTTAATAACTAAATTTAATAATAAAAGAAGTAAAATGTAAAAATATAAAAATAACAACTTGCTAACAGATGGCTCTACTAATTTCATAGGAGCATATGGTAGCTCTCAACTGCCCCTCATTAGAAAACACAGCCCTCATTTTAGACCTGAATCTCATACCAGCCCACTCAGACCTGCTGTTCTCGCATATATTACTGTAAATTATTTACATCAGCTAAGATAAATCATGAAAAAAGGACTGCTGAAAATTCCCACTTATTTTCTGGAAAGACTGAGTTTCCCAAAGTGCTCACAATCCTACAACTTCTTTTTCACCATGTAAGTGAGGGTCAGACATCCAAAAGAATTCACAATTGCCCAATTCTTCTTGTTCTCACTTTGAGCTAGTGAACACGCAGGATCTTATATCTATGATTCCATTTTGTAACACCTGGATTAATATCACCTAAGTTAAATGCCTGTAGTATAGATGCCCATGTCTGAGCAAATCAAAATAGTTTCCTTTTATGCACAGTGGAAAGAGAAGGATATCTCTGAGTGCACAGTTCAGCTGAGTAGCTAAAATAGGCTACTTTAGGATGTAAAGGGTTTTACCCTAGAAGTACCTGCTATTCTGTGCTGATCAGGGTAGCTAGCGTGACTAGCTCAAATGAAAATATTTACACTGAAAACAAGAAAAGAAAGAATCCCACTTGTATGGCTATGTGGAAGTCATGAGAATGTCTGAAAACTGGACCTTTTTTAGTAATCTATGTGCTAAACATGCATTTTCTGAGTGCTCTAAAAAGCATCATCACTGTGTCTCTTATTTAATTTTTATCATAAAAAATATTTATATTCAGTTTGATGTATCTTCTACCAAAATAAAGAAGAAAATCTTTGTGGACTTTAGAAGGATTTCTGGGAAGAACTGAAGTGCATGTATAATGCACATGCATGTATTCATAAAAAGTTCACCCTGCCAGCAGTGATGACTACATTTAAAATTGAATTAATACTATGTATCAGCTTTCCAATCCATACACTCTCACAGCTTTCTAAATGCATGCTTATATATTTCTAGTCTGGCTCCTTTCCAAAATGAGGTTTTATTTTCCTCATATAAAATCTGAACAAAATAACTTAAATCTTTTCAAGTCATGACAGTTGGAAAAGTAATGTGATCTTACAGTAAAATGCTTTCTACCTTCATATATAGGTATATGTGTATGTAATGCATTTCTCCAACAACAGAGAAATGACTGAAGCCAGAAATTTGAAGGTATTCATACACCATTGTGTGCTTTAGACTTCTATAACTAAAACTGGATACACAGTATAGAAGTTACAAATATCTTAGAAAAAATCTAGTCCCATGGACTGTGAGTAAACAACCAAGAATTACCTAAACAAATATGAAAGGATGTAATGGTTTTGGCTTGGGTAGAGCTAATTTTCTTTGTATTAGATGGTATGAGGCTGTTTTGTGTTTGTGATGAAAATGGTATTGATAACACAGGGATGTTTTAGCTATTGCTGAGCAGCAGTTACACAGAGTCAAGGTCTTTCCTGCTTCTTGCATCATTCCATAAGTGAGTAGGATGGGCTGCACACGAAATTGTGAGGCAACACAACTGGGACAGCTGACCCCAACTGACCAAAGGGATATCCCATTGCGTATGACACCATGCTCATTAATAAACTAGGGGGAAGTTCAGCTAGCGGAACAGCTGCTTGGGAACTGGCTAGTCATTCATTGTTTGAGGGTGAGCACTTGTTTTCATTTGCATATTTTGTCTTTCTTGGATTTTATTTCTCTTTCTTTGTTATATGTCTTTTCATTCATCATCATCACCACCATCATAAATAATAATTACCATTATTTTTATTATTATTATTATCCCATGAGTCTTCTCATTTTTTGCCTTCCAGCTCTCTTCCTTCCATCCTGGTAGAATGAGCAAGCAGCTCTGAGGTTCTTAGTCGCCAGCAGGGGTTAAGCCATGATAAAACATCATATACATACATATATTTCTTGTCTTGTAAAACACCCAGTCAATAACATTGAGCCAAGTATGCTGGAATTTTAGAAAGTGATATTTAGTTTTCTGCTTCTCATGTTTCAAAGCATGGTTTACTGTGAGCTAAATCACAGGCTGTCAGAGAGGCCTCCATCCTATCTTGCACTATGTTCGGCTCCTCTGTTGTCAGAGTGCAGCCAACACTGCATTACATCTGACTCCACCATAAAAATTGAGAATATAGATTGATGTATTTTCAAAAAAACTTTTCTTTCAAAAAAATGCTTTCTGTCAGCACCAAGCTCGTATATGAAAAGATGTAAGTTTCAGTTAAAAGATAAAAAAAATAAATTCTTAGGATATATAAGGGAGCTGGTCATTTCCCCATTAATAGACTCATTCAAAGGCCAAAATATTTGCCTAAAATTAATACAGATATTATAATTTATTCATTTAGTGACAGACATTTTAAGTGCTTTCTATGACAAACATGAGTCCTTTGACAAACTGGGATACTGTATTACATGGGCATATATAGCATGTGCTGCTAGGAGTCAAAAAAAATGGGAGATGGAATGAAAATATGAGATCAGCCTGAGTAAATTGAAGTGATCAGCTTGTGTTATAAACTGTATAGGGATGGGGAAACACGGATTTACTGCTGGAGTAATAAATCTGGGGGTGGGATTTAAGGAATGTAAACCACCAACGTACACAAAACCCAGCAGTGACAAGAGCACATAAGGCATTGCACTATTTAAAATGTTCAGCCAAGCCAATATTTTTTCTTTTTTCCAGAACGAGACCAAAGACACAAAATGAGAAGTATACGTCTGATAGCTCCATTGAATATTTCCATAATATTCAACAATTTATACTGATGACTCTTCAGTTGCCTGTTTTCCAGAATGAATACCTGTGACTTTGTATTTCAGTTTATGGAAGCCACTCCATGCATCTGGACATCTGTCATATCCTTTTCTGAATCTTTCCCCTTTCTACTGTATTCTTCATAAGACAAAGGAATCGGAACTACTTTGAGTATAAAAGATATTATTATATTGTGTAATGACGTCCTATCTGGAGGTAACATATTACTGCGTAATACATACTATTATATAATGTGTGTTATTAAAGAGACATTCCATTGCAGTATATACGTTGTTTCTAGAATAACTATTAGTCCTCTGGAGATACAAGTTGATTACTCTATTGCAGCTCAGAAATGGCTAAATAACAGATCAAACTATTACAAATGATTGGATGAATATTAGTAGAAATTTCACAGATGTTTGAACCGAACATTTTTGCTAGGATTGTACATTTTACTTTCATGGAAAAGACAGATACTAAGGGTAGATGTAGGATGTAGGATCATGCTACAATTCCACTTTGCTTATTTGACATTAATGCAGAAATAAAAAGTTAAATTTGACCTACACTAAGTAATGATGAATGCACCACACAATACTATATCTTAAGATGTTAAAAGAGAAAACATAAGAATAAAAATAAAAACAAACTTCAGTAAAGTAATAGAAAAAGTTCAGACAACCTAATAAGAGTGTGACAATCATCTTAAACAGAAGTTAGCATAAAATATAGTATTACGACTCTATTCTTTGTATTCTCCAAGTTTTCTATGTTATTTATATGATACTATATTTTTCCTTTATTTTATGTTTTAATGCTTTTATTTATGATAGTTTATAGGGTTTTTTTTTATTTTGATTCACAACTGTATGTTTTTGATTTGGTTCTCTTCTGCTTTTTTCCTCTCTGCTTTTATACTTATCATTGTTCCCACCTCTTAGTTGACCATATTTTGAATAAAGTTGTATCTTTGCACCCTTTTTTGTATTTACACCTCCTTTTCATTCGTTTACATATTTACAACCCTCCTGTGTGCATTCTATATTTCTAATGCTTCGACCGTTTCCAATTTAGGCAGTCTTCCATTCTTTTTTTACATTTAACCCATTTTCTTTCTCATTTTCTATGCCTGGATGAAGTAATGCACAATACATATTTTGTTCCCAAACCATTTGTTCCTCAACCAATTTTTCTACAATTCTTCTGTAGTTTGGCAGTTACCTCAGAATTAATATTGGTTTTGTCTGGGCTGTTTTGTAATTTTAATACTTGTTTTACTAATCTTTCTTTCTCTCCTGTTTTCAACATATACCAATAAAGCACGAGATTCTTTTGTTTATGAATGTATAATAAGGGGAAGTGAACAAAAAATCCCAGAATGAAAAAAAAAAGCAACAAAAAAAACCCAACCCAACAAATAAAAAAACATCAAAAAATGTCAGAAATCTGTAAAAATAAAAGAAGAGAAAAAGATGAGACCTTCATGTGACAGGTCTTATTTGATAACAGATGTAGAACAAAAGAGATGAAAACCTAACCAAGAATAAAAAAAAAAAATTGATAAGCAATTAAAAATGAATAAATTATGAGCAACTATTATGCTTTACGTATCATTCTATTAAAAGTGCAGAAAGTTTATAATGAATGCAAGTTAGACCAAAACATTGGACTTTTACTAATAGATCTTTGCTGCTACTGAAAATAATAGCAACAAATAGAACCAGTGCTTGTAAAAACCTAAGGAATATTGCTAATCAAAGCAATTCAAACTGCTTTTACACTGGTCACTCGGCATAAGTGGTCTCAAAACCACAGTGAATCATGAAAAATTTATACAGTTATTTTGATGTGAAGCCAAATATACACTTAACTACGAACTACTGAAGGTAAGAGCATAGAGTAGTTTAGAGGTAAAGTATAAAATTTAGTACTGACAAAATTGCTAGATGTGCATGAAAGAAAATGTTTTTAGGCTGCTGTTGCTATACTCCACAGGCAAATGATGAAAGCAAAATCCTGCTTAGCGTTGTTTTCTGAAATATTTATGTTAATTAGCAACATTTCCCAAACAGCACTAAGGCAGAGTCTGTATCTAGTCCATAGTTATTCTGGAAAAGTCTTTCATTCAAAGAGACCGTACTCTAAAATGTAGGTCTGAAAAAAGAAGGATGTGTTGTGTCACAAGATAAGAAGATCCTTAGGGGGGAAAATAAGTATTCTTTAAAAGCAGTATTCTGTCTCCAGCTGTGGCCAGTAGCAGATGCTTGAAGAGAGAATGTAAGAAAACCCCCGTGGCTTTTCTGTTCTTGCTGTTTTCGGTAACGGCCAGATGGCAGTCTAAAGGGTGCATCTGAACCACCTCTGTATGACCAAGAGTCATAATCAAGGTATTTGTATGATCATTTTTAAGCCATGCAGTGCTTAACTGATATTGATTTTAAAGGTCATCTTAATTTTGTTACTTCACTCACGCATAAGTATCTCATCTCCCCATTTGTGACTTTTTAAGACATTCTTCTGAAAGTTGTTAACTTTGTTTAGCCTTCACTCCATGCTAAAAAGTTTCACTTGACTGCTTTTTCTGCAAAACTTTCTTGTTTTCCTCGGTCAGTAATATTTAAGAGCTTTTCACTACCAGAAATAGAAACAAAATTGACAGGTTAAATAGTAAAAAAAACCCCAACAACCCACGTTTCTGTACAAACTGTCTTTTACCACTAGAAGGGGTAAAAGTACCTGTCCTATCTTTTTATTCTTTGCCTTCATGCTATCTTCTTCTTGTTCCTACTAGAACAGCTTGCGTTCTATATTGTTCCATGTATGCTTTTCAGATACCATAACCGTCTGGATTTGGGATCTTTTAGTGAAGTCTCTGACACTTCACTAAAGTGAAGTTTATGAAGATTTTATGAAGAATTCGTAATGTAATGTTTGTAATGTAGAAACACACTGAGTCAATGCAGGATAAAACTGTGCACAGGAGCTGCATGAATTTTATTATACATGAACAAAACTCTGTTAGCGTGTGAATAATTACATATTCATATGCCTCTTGACAAACAAAATACATCATTCTTTATCAAGTCCACAGCATAAAACATGAAGAGTTTCTTCAGATTACTACTTTAATTTAAATAACTTCTAATATTTTTGAGGAAAAAAAAATGTATCTTGATTTTGAAAGACAACACTATTTTTATATACCAAAAATGCTTTTCTCCAGCTGATGTATTTTCAAAATAATTTTCTTAACTAGTTCTTACTTTGCCTAGTATATTGCTTTGGGTTTTTATGCAATAAATCTTGACTTTCATTCCATATATGCATATAAATATACATATGACTGCATAGAGACATATAAATACATACATCTGTATGTGTGTATGTACACCATCTATATCTATGGTGATATGGATGTCTCTGTGTCCATGTCTGAAGCTATTTTAAACTTCCTTTTAGCCTTTGTATGATGCACTGAACCCCTTACAATTACATACGGAAGACAAAGGCTAACACCTGAGTTGAAGATAGAAATAGTTGTATCAGATACAGAGCAGGTTGATATTATGGTTTGACAGTGGCAGACCTGAAGTGCTGCCAGCAGTAAGGAGAGCAAAGAAAGGTCTGAAGCAATGAATACTCTGCAACTAACATCTTAGCAGGAAAAGTCAGCATGTTTTTTCCTGCCATGCAGAACTTTGAAACACAAATATAGAAGATGAATTCACCAAGATCTTTCAAAACAGCTCTTATGTAAAAGGAGAGAATTAAGCTCACATAAAGATTCCTGGTTATTATATTAACCCAACAAAAGCCACGCATTTAAAGATTTAAGAGCCACTTGTTTCAGAAAATCTGCAAACTGAGAAGATATTTCTGAAACAAACTTAGTTAAAACAAGGAAATTTGGTGCAATATCATTACTATTTTAGTAATAAGTATACAGTACAGACACTTAATCACATATATAGATACACATATATAGAAACAAAAACACTGGTACTTGTTGAAGGTAGCACAGGGAACATCTTAACTGCTTATTGTTAAAAATAAATTTCTTTTTACCACAGGCATTCATTTGCCTAGAGTGGATTGCATGTAACAAAAACTTACAAGAGAAAAAATCAGATAAAATCAGATTAGAAAAGAAAGTCACCTAATCAGCCTAAGAGATGGGTATATTGTGGTCTTTATAATATGAGCATCATATTCTTTTAAAAATAATTGTATTCAAAAGTATTATTTCACTGAGAATCACGCAGCAAATGCTGATCTGATTAGTTCCTTGATCCATGTTGGCACCTGATAATGAAAAGGGAAGTCGAACTGACTCCCCTGTAGATGTCTTACATCTATTGCATCATCTCAGATATCAGTAATGCAGAACATTTTACCCAGATGTTTGCTACATATGCAGTCTTTGCTATTCCGTCAAACACTGAATCCAGGGCTGTGTTCTATCCATTCAGTTCTGAGTTTTAACTTTCTTGCAACACATTCTCTGAAATCCTGTGAACATAGTGTGCATTATTGCACTGTGTAACTGAACTTTATCTAAACTTCAGTTGATTAAATCAATAGTAAGCTCTGTGTTTTGCACAAGCAATACTGATGGGGATTGACTGACAGCATTGGCTTTATAAAATATTACAACATAAGGCTTTGTATGATAAGTTACTTCTTTTTTCCTTCTCTTCATCACAGTGATTGACATTTTGGCTTTATCTAGTGGGTGACAGTGACTCAGCCAGGGCAATACCATGAAGTGTAATAAGAGAGCAAGACGGCAGTCTGTGAAAGCCCCTGGTGAGAGCAAACCCTGAGGTTTGCTGATGCTAACATGTGGGAGAAATTTTACCATAACAAGAAGAATAAAATGATACTTTCTAAAATTCCTTAGGTAATGCTCAATAAAGAAACTTAAGTACCTACAAAGGAACTGTAATTGTGATATTTTTCCTGTAAATTTGAGGGATTCATTATCAATGATCCTTGCTTATAAAGTTATGGAGGTCTATTTTTAGTCTAATAGATATATATTCAGAGCTTGCCAAGGTGAAATAAGAGACTTGCATCCATTCCTCAAGACATGTGCAGCACCCATTTTTTTCTAGACATAGGAAATTACATTGAAATCTGAAGTTTTGAAATTCCACATTTTTCAGTTAAAATAAAAAGAAGGCATTTGCATTAATGCATGTTCTACTTAGAAATATTTGTATAGGAGCAACAATATGAATATGTTATTCCTCTGTAATTCACATCTCCTAGGGTCTTAAAAGAAAATAAAGGTTTGACTTTGAAAAAGATGTATAAAAGAGAAAGGATTAATTAAAATATCCTAGTTATAAAGGTTGCATAGTTGTCAATGGCCACAGCAGAGCTCTCAAAGGATATATGAAAGAATGCTCTGATGGAATAATATTGATAGAAGAAAAAGCAGATATTTTTAATCCTAAGATATTTTATTGTTTTCACAACTTCTACTTTTAATGCTTTTAGAAATAGTTAATACCCTACCTTTAAAAGTAATGGTTTAACTGTCTTTGATTAAAGTTTTATGATGCTCCTATTATAAGAAACTCTTTTCAGTAGCTTACAAATGACATAGTTTAATATTCATATTGTTATTGCCTGTTTCAGATGACTGTCTTAACCTGATTTTACTTGCTTACTGTTTCAGGGAAGATTTTCATCCTGAATAGCCCATTTTTTTCTCTCAGGCTGAAGAAAATAAGTTGCTTAAATATCTATAAATTTTAGGTGCCCATAGCAATTTCTTTAATAAAGCAGCTTCTTCACACACTGTAACCAATAATTTGACAAAGAATGTTTCTGGTTTGTTTTCATTTTCTTTTTTTTTTTTTTTTTCAATGGCTCAATGTCCAGCTGGAGGCCAGTAATGAGTGGTGTCACTCAGGGATTGGTGTTGAGACCAATCTTGTTCAACATCTTTGTCAGTGACATGGACAGTGGGATTGAGCCCACCCCCAGCAAGTTTGCCAATGACACCAAGCTGTATGGTTCAGTTGATATGGTGGAGGGAAGGAATGCCATCCAGAGGGACGTTGACATGCTTATGAGGTGGGCTGATGCCAACCTGATGAAGTTTAACCATTTTCAAGAAGGGGAAAATGGATGAGCTGGGGAATTACAGACCAGTCAGCCTCACCTCTGTGCCTGGCAAAATCTTGGAGTGGATTCTACTGAAAGACATGCTGAGGCACATGAAGAAGAAAAACAAGGTGCTTGGTGACAGCCAGCATGGCTTCACTGAGGGGAAATCCTGCCAGACGAATTTGGTGACCTTCTATGATGGGGCTATGGAACTGATGGACAGGGGTAGAGCAGTTGGTGTACTCTACATGGACTTTTGCAAAGTCTTTGACACTGTCCCACATGACATCCTTGCCTCTAAGTTGGAGAGAGATTAATTTGATAGGTGGACCACTCGGTGTATAAAGAACTGGCTGGATGGCCACAGGAAAAGAGTTGTGCTCAATGGCTCAATGTCCAGCTGCAGGCCAGTAACGAATGGTGTCCCTCAGGGATCGGTGTTGGGACCAGTCTTGTGCAACATCTTTGTTGGTGACGAGGACAGGGCAATTGAGTGCGTCCTCAGCAAGTTTGCCGATGACACCAGGCTGTGTGGTTTGGTTGATAAGCTTGAGGGAAGGAATGCCATCCAGGGGGTCCTTGACACGCTTGTGAGATGGGCTGATGCCAACCTGATTCAGTTTAACCATGATAAGTGCAAGGTCCTACACCTGGGTTGGAGCAATCGCAGGCACAGCTCCAGGTTGAGTAGAGAAGAGATTGAGAGCAGCCCTGTGGAGAAGAACTTTGGGGTGTTGGTCGATGGGAAAATGCAAATGAGCCTGCAGTGTGCTCTTGCAGCCCAAAAAGCCAACTGTATCCTGGGCTGCATCCAAAGGAATGTGACCAGCAGGTTGAGGGAGGTGATCCTGCCCCTCTACTCTGCTCTCCTGAGACCTCACTTTGAGTATTGTGTGCAGTTCTGGTGTTCGCAACATCAAAAGCACATGAAACTGTTGGAACAAGTCCAGAGGATGGTCACGACGATGATCATGGTACTGGAGCACCTTTCGTATGAAGACAGGCTGAGAAAGTTGGTGCTGTTTAGCCTGGAGAAGAGAAGGCTGCGTGGAGACCTCATAGCAGCCTTCCAATATCTGAAGGGGGCCTATGGGGATGCTGGGGATGGGCTCTTCATTAGGGACTGTAGTGATAGGAGAAGAGGTAACAGGTTCAAACTTAAACAGGGGAAGTTTAGGTTGGTATGAGGAAGAAATTCTTTAATGTAAGGGCAGTGAGGCACTGGAATGGATTGCCCAAGGAAGCAGTGAATGCTCCATCGCTGGTGATGTCCAAGGCCCGGTTGGACATTGCTTTGTGTGGTATGGTTTAGTGTGAGGTGTCCCAGCCCATGTGTCATGGGTTCAGCAGTAGCAGTCATTTTTCCCCCTCTTGGTAGCTGGTGCAGCACTGTGTTTTTGACTTGTGGCCTGAGAACAGTGCTGATAATGTTTTTAGTTATGGCTTAGTGATGTTTGGTCTGGCCAAGGACTTTTGGAGCATCATGCTCTGCCAGGGAGGAGAGGAAGCCGGGAGGAAGCAGAGACAGGACACCTAACCCAATATGACCAAAGAGGTATTCCATACCACAGCACGGCATGCCCAGGATGCAGACACGGAGAGCAGAGACCCGGAAGGGTGGTGGGGGGTGCACTGGCTTGGTCGGACTGGGTATACGTGGTGAGCTGTTGT
>JANRGW010022317.1:0-15254 GCA_024733675.1 Psilopsiagon aymara
AGCTGGTGCAGTGCTGTGTTTTTGACTTTCAGCCTGGGAACAGCGCTGATAACACCGATGTTTTTAGTTGCTGCTCAATGACATTTACTCTGACCAAGAACTTTCTGAGTCTCACGCTCTGCCAGGGAGGAAGGGAAGACAGGAGGAAGCAGAGACAGGACACCTGACTCAAACTGACCAAAGAGGTATTCCATACCACTTCAAGTCATGCCCACTATATAAAATGGGGGCAGTTACCCGGAAAGGTTGCATCACTGCTCGGTCGGGCTGGATATCGGTCGTTGGGTGGTGAGCAGTTCTATTCTCTTCCCGTGTTATCATTATTATTATTATTGGTGGTAGCAGCAGTGCTTTGTGTTATACCTTAGTTACTGGACTGTTCTTATCTAAACCCATGGAAGTTACATTCTTTCAATTCTCCTCCCCATCCTTCCAGGAGCTGGGAGAGGAAAAAGGAGGGGAATGAGCGAGCGGCTGCATGGTTCTGGGTTGTCAGCTGGGCTTAAAGCACAACACTCACTTTCACAGACCCTCTGCCTATTCTATGCCTTTTCATGGAGATCTTCCAGGGAAACAATTTCCAAGCGATCTGAGAATGAATGTGGGCATTTCTCATCCACTCCTGAAGAAAACTTGGTGCATGGCTTTATCCATTCATATATAAGCAAGAACTCTCCTCCCTTCAGAGGATGAGAAATAATTTGCAGAGTACTTTCAAAAACTATGCCCCAAATTATTTGATAACACTTGTGTTCATCAGAACAGGGAATCCACAGATAAGTACATAGTCCTTGGATTGCACTGACATCTGCATTTACTTAAGTTTCTGCCTCTGTTTGAAGCTTTCTAAGCTAGAGCCACTGTTTGGTGTTTCCTCAGGCAGTGTTGATACTGAAATCTGTGGTAGGGTAACACCAACATGAACTACTTCCTTGGTTTGCTCTACTGTAAAAACACTTACGGAAAAAGGGCATTTTGCTGCAAACACATTTTTGCAAGAACTTGTAAAAACTAACACCCTAAAACAGTAGTGGGGAAACCCAAATCAAGACATACATTTTATTAAAAGGTATCTATTAGCACACAGCAAATTTTCACTCATTAGGCAGCTCCCCTAGAACAAGACCACATTTTGGACAAGTTTTGTTGAGAAAAATGGTCTGCACTGTATTACTGTGTAATAAATTTGGAAAAGGCTCTATTAAAAGAAGAAATGTGTCAAAACTAACTTAAGATCTAGTTTTAAAAAGTAGCATTTTTTAGTATTTCCATACTGACATATAGTCACACTGTGAATCTATAATCATGTATTTTGACAACCTGTAACATTTGTATTTGCTTATGTAAGCATATCTTAGAGAGACCAGGTAAATAGAAGCTATTCCTATTAGATACATTAGAGCTGTGTTGACCTACAGGAGAAGGTAATCAAGTTTAAACTTATTTAACAGTGCCTACTAGTATTCACATTACAAAGGATTACGTTTTTTCAAAGTACTTACCAAAACCACTGAAAAACTTGTGAATACTTGCTTAAGGATCTGCCAATATATACACATACACACACCATAAGAGTGCTCCTGTATTCTCACCTGCATGCCCAGACAAGATAATAATGGGGCATTCTACTTCTCCATGGTATGGCTACTTAAAGTGCAAGTCTTTATATAAAGACTCGTGTATAGACGTAGTACACGTAGGCTTAACGCATACATATAATTATTTCCAGAAGATATCTAAAACATGGTCTGTAAGCTATATCACACTTTCGAAATTACCAGTAATTGTCCAAGTTACCTTATTACAGAAATTCTGTCTCTTCTGAAGTTTCTACCTTCAATTTCTGCTAGCTCCAGTTTTAGTGTAAAGACTGAATACTCGTATCATGACACTTACAATTTAATCTTGACTCTTCCTCAACCTGTTTGTCAGTTTTGGATGCTGCAATTTTTAACCAAAACACAAAAGAAGTTCTTTAAGTACAACATATGCATGTATCAAAATATGTTGTCACCTGAAACATTGTCTATGTGGACACTGAACAAGGATGAATCAAATAGTATGTTATCAAGTCTGTTTGTCACTTTTCTCTATTTTATTTGAAAATACAATAGTCATCTGGTTCAATGTTTTTTGAGAGAGATTTTGGGGAATAGCTGGAGAGAGAGGCAGAGAAAATATTACCTCCAATCCCCCTGACTGCACATTGTTAACTGTTGGTATATTTATCTCCATGTGCCCAGACAGCTACTGATACTTCGATGAAGAATGCTGCATAACACGTATTTCTTTTAACTACCCAATAATCAATTAAGAAAGAAAAAAACCCCAAACAACAGTACCCCTAACTGCTTGGTAAGTGGTTCTTTTGATTACTTGCTAGTTACCGATTTGATTTAAATACAATCTGTTGATATAAACATATTGGAGGTTGTGAGCAGGAATAATTTTTTTCATCCCTGAAGGAAAAAAAAAAGCCAAAGAAATATCAGAGTGGGATAGCAGCACAGTTTATGAAAAGGTTGAATTCCCTCTTTAATGTTCACTTATAGCACCACATTACCAGAAAGGACTTGTTAAATAAAGGATTTTTTCCCGTGCTAGTTTCATGACTTTCCATACTGCCTCCCACCACGCTGGAGGATTCATATTCTTCTGTTTAAAGAACAAATTATTTTTTAAATTAATATCCAAACTCATGCAACTTCAGGCTTCAAAATAAGGAACTTAACCCGGGAAAGTTTCAAGTGTCCAGCCTTTTCTTCTGAAGACAGTGAAAACAGTTGTAAATTCAGCAGGTTAAATTTAAAACTTATTAAGGATAAACATGTTAGGAATATCAGTTTTAGCTCCTTTCTCTTTCCAGCTACCAGCCCTCTTTCCCCTGCTTTTACATGTTCATACTTTTTTTGCTTGGTGCATTTTCTTCTTTTTTTGGACAACTTCTTTTAATAGCTCCACCATTTGCATTGTCATAAAAACTGAATCTGGACAGAAGTCAAAGAATTAAAACCAAAACACATACTACTTCCCAGTCCAAAAGGAGCAAAGTTCATTAAAGTATTTTACTGTAAGACTGCTGAGAAAGTGAACATTTTTAGAACTGGCTCGAACCTACCAACTCTTACCAAACAGCAAGCTGTTAAAACTCTGTCAAAATGTCATGTCTGTGTAGGAGGGAAGAAGGGTAAACAACCAACTGCTGATTTCAGAACTTTCTGAATTTCACTCAGTGTCTGGAAATCTTTCCATTTCAAGATATGGCACCACAGGCATTTCTTTCCCAGAGACCAAAATAAGTTAATTAGTAAACTGATAAACATTCTTTTACTTTCACAGGGTAAGGCCCAAAGCAGACAAATGTATACCTCAGACATTTAGAAATACATCTTCCCTTTCAGGATTTATTTCCAATCAAATCCCCCAGTTTCTTTACTGTGTCCTCTCCATGAAGCAGATGTGAAGCAATATGATAGGGTACTATCTGAATGCGTACTCCCTTTCAATAAAAAGGATAATCTATTTTGGACGTAACTACTCTGTCAGTTGCTGAAGATAAGTGCTGCGAAAAAAATAGTAAAAAACCATAATGGCCACCTTCACTAATGGCAGCCAGGGCAGGGGTGTATGAAGCTGTTGCATCGCATTTGAGCAGTGAGAAATATCTCCTAAGGTGGAAGAGATTAATGATGTTTTTAAGGTGTGGGACTCCAGTGTTGACAAACTAATTCAAGAGGAAGGTTTGTGAAGAACTGCCATTTAATCTAAAAAACTTCTGGTTTTGCCAAATCTTAAAGATGCTCTTAGTTAACTTGTTGATGAAGTACTTTCTGCCTTACTTGGAAACTGAGTTCACCCAGTGTCTTTGGAAAACATGACAAAGAGTATCATAAGTCTCTAAAGCTTTCCATTTCTTTGAAGCTTTACTTTAGGAATAATTTATTCTGTAACATACATTTATTATAAGCATACATCAAAGCCCCCTCTTATGATTTCCATAATGTTTCTTTTATATCCAGAGATTCTGCAGAATCAGTGCAGGAACCAGTAAGTTAAATATATGGCCTGTTTTTCTCAATTGACAGGAATCCACACTTCAAGTGTGAATTTTATTTCCCATGCTAAGCAGAAGTTACAAATACGTACTTTAAATACATATTTAAACAGTTTGAAGTCACTACCTGCAAGCCAAGGGGGAACATCTCACCTTGCATTTTGGACATTTCTGGGCATTCCTCTGCCCGTGTTCGATTTCATTGGCCCAGTGACGCAACAGCTTGTCTCCCTTCTTGTATTCTTTGCAGTTAACACCTTCATGCCAGGGAGAGTGGCACTTGAAACACCAGACAAATTGGCAAGATGGACACTGGATCTGTACAAATGAGAAAACACCACACGTTTGCAAGCTGGGTGCTGACCCAACTGGAAAGCCCATTCTAAAATCACTGGTCTTCAGTTAAGAGAAGAGCTGCCCAGCAAAGGTCTAACATCTTCTGAAGGGTCTGTTTTAAAAAACAAGATGTTGGGGAAGTTGACTTGTTGTTGTCTTTTTAAAAGAGAGAAAATACAGAAATAACTGCTAAAGCCAGGAAATGCCCCCAGCAAACAAGGCATAAGTAGCTTGGTTTAAACTTCCCAAAATCACTGGGCAGCTCAGATGCCAAAAGGCAAAAGCCAGGAAGCTTACTGAGTTGCTTCTGATACGTGTTTTAGATCATGTGAAAATTAACAACCAGTTTTCAGCAGAATGGACCTCAGTCTTCTAGTTGAAAACTTCACTGCCAAGGCTATTACCAGGGAGTACCCAGTCTTATGAGGGGTCTCTACACAGCCCAGGATGGGTTATGAAGCTTATATTAGAAATGGTCCCGATTGCACAAGGGCAAGCTGAGGCTGTGCCAAACAGCCCATTTGCTACTGACCACACCTAACAGCAAAAATCTCAAGCCAAGCTTCTAAATTAAGAAAGGATCCATTCTTCCCACTCCCTGGGTTTTAAATCATTGCATCAAACAGGTACTATCATCATCATGTCCTCCTCCAGAGCCCAGCAGTTTTTTGGAAAAGCTATGGCAGCTGGGCAGCTGTTGTGTTTATAGAAATATATAGTAAGAGGCACACTGCAGGTGCTTATCTGATTTAAGATAGGCCTCCTAACTGGACCATGACTAAGGAAAGCAAGAACTACAAGCTATGTTAGACACAGGAACATCCAGGCTCCTGCAACATCTTACCTTCTACTGTGTTTGGCACCAAAATGTCTCAGCCTGAAAGATGGGAGGGCACACCTCATACAAATGCTGAGCCCTGTTCATCAGCTCCAGCTGCAGCCCATGCCTAGCACTGCCCTGGCTTTGAACCACCTGATGCATGGGACTAAGGAATTCAGCCAGCCAAAAAATAAAGCTTTTTGGTTGTATCCGTATCCAGACCTAATTCACCACTGAACCACTGATGTGTCTTTGCTGGCCATGCATGGTGTGGGGTGCTGCTCAAGAAACTATATCCTAGGGTGGAGACAACATGTGAAGCCCACAAAATGTATTTCAGCAGTCCTCGCTCCTTTCAGTTGCTGTGCTCTCTGCTCAGATACCCTGACTGGTGGCGTGCTGCCTCAGCTCCAGGGAGAGTCCAAAGCAGGTGTTCCAATCTTCCATAAATTAGCATTTTACTTTTTGCTGAGGGGTAGCCAAAATTACTATCTATATGTGCAACTGCTACATCCATCACAACCTGCATGCTAATAACAAAGCTGATCCCACCTCTGATTCAAGATGGAGAAATGAAGATGTCTGCTGCCCTTAATACTATTCCTCAAATTCCAGACACCAGGGTTAGCATTTAGTTTTTTGCTTTTAATGTTTCATACTAAAAACCTTGTTGACAAAATGGATCAAGATGAGCATTTATATGACACTAGCTGACCCACTTTTCAGTGGCTCTTTAACATCACCTGCAGAGAGCAAATGGGGTTTTTTTTTCACTGCAGCAGTGCATAACAGCTATAGTTTCATTTGTATAAAGTGATGTGTCTCTGTCTGTGCAGCACTGTTTGACAAGTATTTTAGCTTTAATAGGGGACTATATGATGTACTGCCCAAAGTACCACTTCAGCTTACCTCTTTATGCCAATCCACATCTACAGATCAGCAAGCAGAAGAACAAAAGGTAATGGTCAAGAGAATTAATTTTCTCACTGCCCATAAGACAGCATTTCCCCCCTCCAGGATCCTTTGCTTGGACATAAGCTAAAGTGCAGAGCAGGGAAGCAGCATCAAGACATCAAATGGTTTTCTTCTTGTGACAATACATTAACATTTTAGTTCCCATCTACTAGTCATCCTACAAAAAAACCCCATATCATACATGAATTTAAGTGTTAGAATACATGCATTTCCTTCACATCAAGCAGACTCAAAGACTGCAATATTAAAATGGATAAAATTCTGGTACCCTGCACCAGGTGCAAATATGACTAATTGCTTTCTATAGGTATGCTTTATACAGGTTTCTATAGGTGATATTTTTGCTAAGGAACACAGTAAGATACCTCACACTGAAAACTGCACTTATCATATACTTCCTGTCACTTAAACAAGTTACTGAAGACGCAGGCAGGCAGCACAAAACCAGGGAAGAACAACAACTGAAAGTCATTTGTAGGGAAATATAACACATTAAAGCTGCAGTGTGTTGATTACAAGCATTATTATTTTTGCATGAAAATATAGCAACGTCTAAGACCAAGAAAAAAAAAAAACAAAACCAAAAGCAACACAAAACACAACCAGTGCCCTTTCTCTAATTTGTTGGCCTACTCACCCAGATGCTAACCAAAGGAAAAACACTATCCTACATCTCTGCTTGATGTATTCTCTTAATGTAAAACTGAATAGGAAAGAGGAAAAACCCCTCTCTGAAGAACTTGGAGAACAGCATATTTGTTGCTACTACCCAAACTAACACAGAGCACACATCCACATTTCTGCTATCCTTTAGAAACCAATATGCACAAGATGGGCAGGACAGTTGCTAGTAATCTAACCTAACAAATCTTCACCCTCCTCTCCTGAGCTTTGAATTTACATTTCTCAATAACACATGCCACAGTGACCTACTGCTGGGATAACAGATTATAGCAGGCATTGCATTGCATTACTCAGTATTTGTTATGCCACAGCCAAAGATGGAGCTCGCAGCCACAGTTGAGTGTTCTGTAACCTAAAAGCTTTTATCAGTTGCAATATTCAGATATTTGAGATACAATATGAATGTTGAACAAACAAATAAACAAACAAACCCCCAAACCCCATTAAAAAAACCGCAAACCCAAACCAACAGAAGCTGCAAGTTAAGGCCTTTTTTAAAACAAAATGCCAACATAATTTAAAACATAAGTTTTGTGGGGGCTTGTTTGTTCAGTTGGGGTTTTTTTGTTGAAACTTTGACACAAATTCTGTACAAATCTATCACAGCATGTATATAATTTTAAGAAATATAGCAGCTACCAGGATATATATTTAATTTTATTGACACACACTGACATCAGATGTTTCCATATCCATTAGTCAGAAAGTACTGAAATACAGGAGGAGGCTGTAATCACATGAACTCAGAATAATGTTTATTACCACAAATAGCCCTGACTAGCTCAAGTAAACTAGTGGGAACTGTCTACTTCGCTACCAGGTTTGGAGTTCCTAATTTCTTCTTCCACCTGCCACTCCCAACAGTGGAATCCTCAAAACTGAACTGGTACACAGCTTTTACATTTTGAATGGGCCACTGGAATTCTCTGTTGTTCAAAACTGTCTGAACATACATTAAGCAGGCAAAAAAAGCTATGTTCTTTTAAGCACTTCTGAACCTTATTTTTCTTGAAACTAGGGACTGCAAAACAAACCCCTAACCCTATTCAAAATTGAATGTGGTGTGATGCAACAGGGCAATTACAGCACTCTTTCAGATTCTCACTCCATTCTTTCTCTGCTTTTCTGAAAGAAAAAAGTAAAATAAGATTTGTTTTATGCTTCAGTATTAGTGGATGAAACCATCAAAAGGACACAGAAATGCTATATACATATAATTTAAAATGGTAAAATATATTTTGGTCCAGCAAAGCCAACAAACTATATCTGAAAAAACCCAAAGCATTAATTTAGGGTTTTTTCAGATATGTTTTTTCTCACACAAACACTTTTCTATTTATTTTACAACTTCTATTTCAGTTAATCAGAACTGAGAGGGTGGGTGGATACACAAACTTTTATGCCTCCTGAAGGTCAATTGTCCTTGAAATAGAAAAGGTTATCAAACTTCTCGTACTAACCCCTTTGGCTCCCAGCTTTCTGAAAAACTGACAACAGGGGCTAACAATTTCCATTTTCTTAACTAGCCACTTTATTGCAAACAGTTCTATCATTTTCATCACCTCCAGGAAAATACCTTTCAAAACTGGTAGGTAACTTCAACATAAAACACTGCTCTATGTGACACGATGACAGCAAAACGGACTGCATATTAAAAATATTCTGAGAGCCTGAAACTGCAAAAAACTCCGTGTGAGATTTTCTGCTGCTTAGTGGAATGCTAGCTATATAAAAGGATGGTCAAACTAATCATGCAACTACCTGTTTACAATTAATTACAATCACTAACTATAACTACACAGCCACTTCATTCCAAAATAAATATGGGCTCCTGCCAAAACACCTGCCTCCTCCTTGTCACCAACACATCCCCCCTCTTGTACCAGCTGAATATAAACAACAGCAAGCCAAACAAATCTTGTATCCCACTGGAGCCGATCTTTGATCCACCTCCCAGTGTGACACCAAAACATCAACATGAGCAACAGCAAGCTGGCAGGAATGAACAGCTGAGGGCAAAGGAGGAGAGCACAGGAAATCCCCACATCCACAGCAGTTGAGGCTCAAGGCAGAACTCAGGCTCAAGGCAGATATCTCCTCCTCAAGGTTAACATCTGATCTATAAAGGAGGAACTGATACAAACTTCACAGATCCTCTACTACAGCATATCTGCTCTAGAACTAGTAGGAATATGTACCTGCAACAAGCTTCAGAAACTCTTGAGTAGTTCAAACAGGAGACAGTTTATGTCACAACTGTACTGAGAAAAAAAAATCAGGTTTCCAGAGCCAAGCACTCAGCCCTTCTTATGTCATGTGTATCTCTTGACAGAAGTGAACAAGAAAACTTTATTATGAACCTTACAGGTTCATAAGGCAGAAATAAGAGTTCGAGAATCAAGACTTGCTTCTTCAGGGCAGGGAGCAAGTTGAAGACCTAACACTGAAACAAGAGATGAAATAAACAGCTTAGAGGAAAAACCCAAAAGTCCCACACCAACCCCCTGAAAAAGAGCAGCCAACATACTCACTCTTGTGAAAACACGTACCTGTTCCATGCATAGAAACAAAACTACCAATTTTTCAATGTTTACCCATTTCCCTTGGAACTTTGTCATACCACCTTCGACCAAAGGTTTATTATTTTATCTACAATCAAGTCTTACACTCCCAGTTGAGGTCATATAAGAGAGGGCAGGGGTATTTCCTTACTTAAAGCTGGATCCATTTCTGACACAAATATTTGAATTAGGAAACTAAACAGCCACACTGCTGTACTGTGCTGTCCTAAGTGGCACTAGGGGAGAAAGAAGGTTAGGATAGCAAGTTTCCCTTTTCTCTCCCCTTCTCTCTCAACAAATACGTACCAGCTAACTCTAGGCTTAGCACACCAACACTTTGATCTCAAAAATGAAAAAGAGCAGCAGCTACCTGAACTACTGGGCTTAGATTCGTCCAGCTGACATAAACCAGCTATAGTAAGGAAAATTAACCTATCTAAACTTCGCTACCTTTTCAAGTTTAGATGTTATTTATAATTCCTATAGTGTATCAAATTTTATGAATGCCTTAAAAGGCATTTCTGAAGTATCTGTCCAAATGTAAGCTTGGATTTTACAGTATTTTCTTGTTGCAGTATATAGGAGAGCAAGTGTGTTGGCACTAAGCCTTCATGCACAGTGATCCTAATGGTAGGCTTGTGCATAAACTTTCCCCACGCATGACTCAGTTCTTCTGAAGGCAGCACTTCCAGTGCTGGTGCAGAACTCATCTGGTGCAATTGCTGTTTATATTGCTTGTATGTGAATATTTGAGTCTCATACTCTCAAGTCAATTGTCTCCTATACTATATGCAGAATAAAGAGTCTTTGCATCCAAAGAACCTTCTAGCTTGCACTATTTCATACATCGCACAGCCTTCCATTTCTTCTGATTTTCAGGGAAGCAGTGGAAACATTTTGACTACAGCATTTTAACTCACAAATGAGCACTGGTGGGCAGAACACCCCATTTTGCACTTTGAGGAAAGTTCTTAAAGTTGGCATGCCCATGACAGGCTACACTAGACCACATATGACCCACACTGGTGGGACAGTAACAGCTTCTGGCACATTAAGAAAGGCTGCTGCAGGAATATTACCACCTCTGATCTACCCTGGACTCTGCATCCTGTCTACATCTGAGGGAATGCTAAGTGGATGGGTGAAGGAGAATGGCTGTGGGCATTTCTCCACCTCCATGTAAGATGCCAAAAAAGTGAAAATGTTGAGTCCAGCAGACAGCACATGCAATTCATGTAGTGCAGATACATATCAGTAGCTCATGACTCAGAGTTTGCTTTAGAAAGGTTTCAATTCCACTGGATACATAACCTTCTACACTTTAATCTCCATACTGGGCTGACTCTTATGCTGTGTACTCAGGGCTATCTATCTAAACAGATATCTGAACTCCTACCGGGGAGAACTGGTTTGTCCAGGAAAGGACAGCTCAATCATGAAATTAAGCACAACAAATCTAGTAGCCAGATGGAAAAATATAATAACCAGAGAGCACAATGCTGCAGACAGAACTGTTGCCTTGGGGAACCAAGACGGACCCTCAGCAACTTAAAGCTTCTTCTAACTGTAATCTCTTGCTTTTTATCTTTGACTGAAATCACAGCAGAAGAAAATCACTAAAATAAATACTATAGAAGTTTTTAATTTTTTTTTTTTTTAGTTTGGGTTTTTTTTAACAATACAGAAAACTTGAGAAATAGGCAAGTGATAAGACTACAGTAACGCATAACCTCTGGTAAGGGACTGAAGAAAACAAAACCAAGAAGCAGGACAGACAGCTCTATTTCTAAGGAAGGAGCAAACCAACACCATAAATGCCCAGAATTATCTGCCCAGAGATTCAGGCAAAACTTACCTTTGCTAGAGTTGTGTGTCTAAAATTATCAGATAAAGTGATAACTTCCCTCCCCCAACCCCTTCCGATGGTGACCATACTGTCTGCATGTGAGAGAGAGAACAATCTTTTAATTTGACATATGTGTCAGGACAAAATGACACCACCCGCCCAAGAAATAAGGGCTAAAGTTCCACTGCTTGAACTGTTAGAAATCCATTAAGTAGTTAGTCAGTGATGTACTACAGATTCATATTCCTAATCACAGCTTGCATGTAGCCCCAGTGATGCAAGAAAGCTCTTTTAATGCCCACTAAATGCTGCCCTACTTCTTCGGTGCCATCTAACACAAGGCTTGGCAAGTGTGCTCACTTTGTATTTGTTCTCCAATTTGGCAGGGGTAGGAATGTGGCCTCTCCTCCGGAAGGTTGTAAAGTGCTTGCACTGAGGGCATGGCTTGGTGCTGGAGTCAATGCGGCTGAGTTCCAGGAAATACTTATACTTGATGATGTCGTCATGGGGCAGGTTATAGAGGACAGTTGTTTCATCCAGGTGCTCGCTGCATTCTGTGATTGGGCATTTTATATCCGCTTGTCCCAGCTGCACCTGCATATGAAAAAACCCAGAAAAGCTGAAAGACCTTTTGCTTGGCAAAGTTAAGCAAGTATTTGAGAATTCTGTGAGAAAACTCAATTTCAAGTGCTGTAACAATTCACAGACTTAGCATGTCATCTTAAAATTATTTTGACTTATTCCAAGCACACTGAGTTTTTTCCAAACAGTATTTTCAAATCCAAACTGAAAAGATAATTACCTCATGACAACTGCAGTTATTAAATGCATGGGCTCAGTGTATGTGAAGCAGTAAAACCAATACACAAGTCTTAACTAGCAACAGCCATCCATGCTCTGGGTGTAACGGTCAGTACTCCACTACCATGGCTCACATAGGCTGTGAGGAAGCAGGCAATGGAAACATGCAGGGAATCACAGCTCAGAGAAATTAAAGTCAATTTAAGATCATCAGACCAGCAGCTCTGACTCAGTGCTAGCCCTGAGCTGGTTCCTGCTCAGCAACCTCAGTGTCACTGCAGTCTGCTTCCAAGAAGCTTCTTACATGCTATGCTGCATGCACATAAAGTGGTAGCTGAGCCTGGGGTTGACCAAGCTAATAAATCTCCCCAGAACTCAGAGTTTGAAAAACAATCTCCCCAAACTAAAACCAACCCCAACCTTAAAAAAGACCAGGCACAGACGCAAGCTCAAGGTTAACAGGGCCAAAACTGTTGTTGATTTAATGAGCCCTGATGGTCACAAGCTTATCCATATGGTCAGATATCCACAACACCTTTTGAGAGTTCCCTTATCTGAGCCCAGTGCTGGACCCAGGTCTGCACCCTTCATGCTTGGCAGGCTTTAACCGCTGGGACTCCATGCCAAAACAGCAGATCCTACTTGGTCTGGGAGCTGCAGAGTTGCATTTGCTTGGCACTGAGCCCAAGTTAGCAAACCCTGCTGGATTTTGAGAGTCCGCAAGGACCCAGCTTGAGCATTTTTTTGTCTGCCTCAAGTAATCTTGAATGAATGAGCACTAACTGTACAAGCAGAGCTGATCACCAGCCCAACTCCTTCCTTACAGAGCATCTTTGTGCAGAGAAAAAACGGGTTCCATGGTGCAACCAGCATCTCTTTCTAGGAATTATTGTTTCAAAGTGGGCAAGTTTGATCTCCGTGAACTGCTTGTTCTTTTAACATACTCCATTATGGGAATCCGCCAAACAATATGCTAAATGTGATAGGAATATCTCAGGTTTGGATGCAGATCTCGCTACTGCGTAATGGTACCAGAAGACACGTCAGAGACCCCCACGAATGCTATATTTAAGGTAAGAAAGCAGGAGGAAAAAAAAAACCAAACCAAACAACACAACCCTGTCACTGCTACCTTAGCAGTGGAACCATATGGGCTCCAACTGAATGATAATTAATCTAGTCAGGAGCCAAAGGATTAGAAGAGTCATAAAAGGGTGTAAACCCCAAGGTTCATCAGACTTAGAAAAAAAAAAAAACAAACAAACAAAACCAAACAAAAAATCCAATTGCATTACCTTTGTCCTCTCAGAAATGCACATAAACTTAAGCAGAACAGAGAGGGAAAAAACAGGGTGAGGATGGTGGCAGCCCACCCCAGACCAGAGCACAGTGGCAAACATCTCAACAAGCAATCACTGCTGCAGTGCCCTGAGCAGCCCCAGTTCGGGATGCAGGGAGGTGAAGATGGAAGCAGATTTGCCTGTAGTACAGAGGAGAGGCAGCTCTCCCAGCAATACACCATTTTTTAGGAGGGAACTTTCCCAAATTCAATTTCCAGCTCTAAAAGGTGAGCAGAGCTCTACCATGCTCAAACAAGGCCACGCTCAAACAGTTTGGCTTTTACATGGACCAGTGTAAGTACAGGAGTATTACACAGAGGCATTACAGTGTTACCCCCGTGACACCCCCCCCCCCAAAAAAAACCCTCTCAAATTCCACCACAAAGCAAACAAAAATACCCAAAACAACCCACAAACAACAAAACAACAACAAACAAAACTCCGCAAGCTGCATAACTATACGCTGGGGAGCATCCACATTTTATACCTGTAGGACACTGTTTCACCTGTAGCAGCATGTGAACACTGAACTCAAGCATATGACATCACTAGAGTGACTTGTCAGAAGGCTCACCCAGTACTTTCAGAGCTGTGCTTATAAAGCAATAAATGAACAATCCAGCACTACAGCACTTAAACATAGTAAACCAAGAAAACAATTTGCTACAGAAGTAGCAAAAGCTATTTCACTACTGCTTCTTTTTAAAGAAGTATAGGTACAACAATTTAAAACCAAATAGTCACATTAATCCCAGCTATGATTACTTCAGGGGTTTGGGTTTTTTTAAGCATTAAGGAAATACTATGAGGCAAGCCGTTTTGCTAAGAGTAAACTAAGCTACAATGGAGCAACACATCACAGTGAGAAGGCACCTTGTATCTGGCATCTAAGCTGGTGCTTAAGAAGCACTGCTTACTTTAAATGCTAGTTAGAACAAACCTGCATTTATGAAATGAAGGAATACAAAGCCGAACACTTTCTATATTTCATGCCCACAGAGATTATGATTAATATATGTGGTAAGAGTGAAGTGTGGTTTCAGTGTTTAGTTTGAAAATATGGTTTACGCCCACTCGACGTAAATCATTTTTATCCTCTGCAATAGTTTCAGCCTTTCAAGTCTGGCAAGGATTGATGCTTTTCCTGTGTTTTGAATGGGACTGAAGTGAACAGAGCTGAGTTGCTTATTAGCAGTAACTTCAATGGAGCCTTGTCTTACTAAAACAGTCCATCTTTGTTTGTGTCCTAGTATCAGCAATTGATTTAAGTACAGCTTTAGAGGTAGCCTCTTAGGCTACCTGCTGCTGCAGACACAGGAGGTGCTACTGAATGAGAAAAAGAACACACCAAAAATATAACATGGGTAAAATAACTGGGTTTCTTCTTTTCCATGATTTTTTTTTTAATTATTATTTTGAAGAGCCTTGTCCTTTAATATCAGCTTATCACAATGTCAAACCCCTGAGTTTCAAGAAGTCTTCGAATTTCAAAATACCACTGTGTATTGAGAACTTCAGAACTCTCAGTACACAAAACAGCATGGTGTACTTTCATAGCATGAGGAACAACTCAGACATGTCTAAGAGCAGCTGAGCTGCAGTATGGTGTAAATGTCAGGCAGCATCCAGTTCTTATGCCAAAATATGCTTCAATTCTGTAAAGCATCTCAGGAGGGGCTAAGCTCTGCTTCCAATTCCTAGGGAGGAAGCAGGCTCTCCTAACTTTCACTCTACAGAAAGGTAACATTCAAACTACCAGGAGAGCAATGTGAACACACTCCTCATCCCCCCAGTGCCTGACATTTTATTTGACAAATGGGGGGGGGGGGGGGGGGGG
>JANRGW010022317.1:15264-26063 GCA_024733675.1 Psilopsiagon aymara
GCCCCAAAATGCAGTGATACCAGCTACGGAAAACACAGATGGCAGGTACTTTAAGTCAGAAAATTATTTCTGCCCCCTGAGCTTTCTTTCAACAGAAATCTTTGCTAGTTACACAGAAAACAAAGTTCAAACTACACCAGAGAAGAGCTGATTTATACTTGTCATTTAGTCTGACTCAAGCTAGATGCAATGTAACCTGCGCAGGCTGTACTTGGGCAGCTGTACTACAGCTGCATTCTTTAAAGAAGGAGCCATTCTAGTTTAACACAAATGAGCATTTTTTTTAACTGAAACTTCACTCTTAGTTCAGAGAGGCACATGCTGAATTGTTCTTAATTATCGCACATTAATGCTGGAAGTGAACAGTGCCATGTCTAATCTTCACCTCAGTAGGGAAATTCAATTTCTACCAGTACAACAAATTCTCCCTGTACACGACCAAGGATGTTATTTATACATAAATAAAAAAGTATTTTGGAAATGCACAGATGCAACTGAAAGGATGGTCCAGTCTACAGGACCTTCATATTCGACAAGGGAAGAAACTAATGGATTAAAGTTCCTTTTATTTAAGGCAAAATCCCATTGCTCTCTAGTTTCCTGGAAACACTGCTCTTTAATTCTTCACTGATCTGCAACTTTCCAGCAAATATTACTTTTCTTGTAGGTTGGGAAAGCAGAGACCGTAATTTTGAATTTGTTTTCTAAAAACAAACCCCATGGAAAATACCAGAAGGGCTTACCATGGCTCAGGACTCCATAGTGGTAGGTGCTAACCAAATGAAATCCAAATAGACACGACTCAACAAGGGCAAATCAAAGTCAGCACAAACTTTTACTAAGCATTCTGCACCTGCCTAGATGCTGGCACTTCATTAATAACTGGGATGGAGGAGATAGGGGGAGTGTTTGTTAGTTTTGGTTTTTTTGTGTTTTTTTTTTTTCTTTAGTCTTAATTCATATTTTCCGCTATATCAGGAAATATCTGAGTGACCATCAGAACAACTAGAATGGCCAGTCTTTCTTCGTAGTCAGTGGAGAATGAGGAAGGTGACTGAGGCAATTCAAAGAAGGTGGCAAATGTCAACAGCACCTTTAAGATGTCTAGAGGAGAAAAAAGGAAAAAAAAAATAAAAAAAAAATCCCCCTTTTCCTCACCTCAGGGATTCAAAGTAGCTCAAGAAATCTAACACCTCCCAGCACCAATGTTGGAGACAAAAAAACCCAAATTTCTATGCGTATTTGTGACTTGTCCATTTTCAGTTGTATTTAAGATCATGGCCATTTATTATTAATAAAAGTACAACCACACACTTTCACTAAATGAAGAAATATCAGATTCTGTACCAGAAGCTCACATAGACCAACACTGAAAGGGTCCATCAGGATGTCCTTTGAGGATCATCTCTGTCCTCCTCTCACACTGGTACCACACATCTGGATAAAGTGATGACAATGACGTAGCGGTTCCTGCTGCGTGACACTGAGAAGTTACTTGGAGCCAAACACTGCAGGCTTGAGCAGGCATCACCTCTTCTAGTCACACTGTTAATGAGATTTGCATTAACTATCACATTGTCAAGATTTAGAAAAAGACACAAAAAGAAGCAAAGCCTCAGGGCCTTCAGAGAATATGTTAGTATCTCATTCTTCAGGAGAAAGGCAGTGAAAAGCAAGAAGCTTTTGAGGGAATCACAGCATAAATAATTTCAATCCAGCCACCATCAGTACATCAAAGGTTTGACCTTTCTGCTCCAAAAGAATGTCTTCTGAATGCTTTACAACATATTTAAATGCAGCATCAATTTAAATTCTCACAGCTCATCCAGTTTTCACAAGCTCAGTCAGAAGTTGAGATTCCAGCTTCACCTGTAACACTCTAAGTGTGCTCCAAAAAGTGGTCCTCATACAAACCCACGTCCTCAGGGGTGCTACAACCATACAACAGCAAGGGCCACAGCCATGCAGGGGATGGGCAGTAACCAGAGCAGCTTCAGCCCCAGAAGCTAACCAAAACTTTAACTGGCAAAACTGGCCTCTGCAGCCTTCTGCAAAACCCTGAACCACAGTGTCTGTTTCATGTTCAAACTCTTCTTTTCCCCTCCACAGGTACATACAGGGGCTGCCTAAAAAACCTATGAGGATAAACTAGCAAGACATTCTTCAGAATACACCTAAGCTCAACCAAAACCTTTTTTCTTAACAGACCTCTTAATTTGCTTTCTGATTAGACAACATGCTGATATGAAGCTCTGCTCCTTTTCCTTTCCTTCCACAGGACTGGGTGTTAATCTGCTCACATGGACTTGATATCAACAGGAACATTCAGATTTTATTTACCTGTTCAAAGGGATAGGATTCATAGAAAATTACTTGAAGGAAAACAAAGTAGTACTAAAATTCTTCATAATATTAACAAGTAATTATCAACCTGAATATGCTCCTCCACTCTACCCTTTCATCTCCTGTTACTTTCTCTAGCACCAAGTGAGTTAAAAAAAGGAAACGATTTTACTTCAGTAATGTGTTTACAAAAAACTATGCTGCATTAACTCATGCCTCTGCCTGCTCCTGCTCATCAAACCTACTGCGTTTCATCAGCACGTATGGAGGTTACGTGCTCTCTGCTCTGCTGTGTTTTGGCACCCATGGTGAGCTGAAGCCCACAGCAGTGGCAATGGTTAGTCCCATGGCAGGACGAAACCAGGGCTTCTACACCTGGGTGGCTGCCCACTGAGCCGAGACACTCTCTGACAAAGAGATATGCCAGAGTTGGAGGGAGAGTTAGAGAGAGGCTGGCAGAAAGCTTTCACAATCTCTGGGAGCCCTGGAGCATGCAAGATAAAGATACTGCATCTCTCCTTCCAGGCCATTTGTTGGGGAGGGGGACTTCCAGGTGGAGGAAAGTAACCTGAGAGGAAGCGTGGCAGAAACTGCAAACCTTGGAGAAATTTGACCCAAAACCACAGGTCTCTCAGCGTGCATTAAAGGGAACAAGGAAATGCACAAGAGCTTTCTCATTTTGTCCAGGTGTGCATACTACCAATGCTAGCCAAGTATGGATGTGGTAATTTTTCCATTCCTTAGAAAGCGCTTTCACTTTCACTAAAAGACCCAAAGATGCTCATGAATAAAGAGCTTTGAGAACAGCAGACTGAGCTGCGTACCTTCCCTTTTCTGGGTGGAAAACGGAAGCAAATGTGCCTGCCTCGCGCTGGGACCAAAAGACCACATTAAAGCCGAGCAGGTGTGGGAAGGGATTACAGAAAGGAAGTAAGGGCCAGGAGACCATGCGCATACCATAATATGTTCAAATATCCCTGCCATCTCAGCAGTGAACCCACTCACTAGGGCTCAGCAGCATTAGGAAATACAAGTAGCAAAGAAGCAAGATCTCTGTAAGGTAATGGTTTGTTTGGCTTCATGCATCAGGAATAAAAACATCACAGCTAAATAACACAGAACTAAATCAAGCAAACTCAGCTGGTTCCTGTAAAATAAATAAGATAAAAATCTATTAGTTAACTTTTTACTCAACAGCCTTACATCCAGAAGAGAACTGCCTGCTTCCTTCTGTCAGCACAAGACTTGTAGAAACTACACGTGTGTTTGAATTTGTCACGAGTCAAGCCTAACCCAGGTCTATTCTGCATATACAAGTACTCTGGTAAATCAGAGAAATTGCAAGAGCCCAGGCTGAAGAAAGGCAAGGAGTGAACAGGTCAAATAGTATGGGATGCAGGAGGCAGACACGGCACAGCCTTCCCCCCTGCCACGGGGCAGCGCCCCTCGCTTTAAACATGCCCAACTTCTCAAAAGCAGGAAAGTCATGTGAATATTTACTGCAATTCATTTAAATACCTCAGAAAACAATAAGGAAAAAAAATCCTATTTTCCATTTCCAACTAAACATATTAATCCAATCTGTGCTCAGTTACTCAAGCAGGTAATTTTTAATGTATATGCTACTCTCTTGCAGAAGCAATGCTTAAAAAGGTACATAGCTGTTTTCTCCACTTACAACAGAAAGCCCTGAACAATTAAACTCCAACCTCTACCGGGCTCAGACAGGATTAACCCAGATTCAGATCAATTCCAAAGGAATAACACTGTTAACTACCAACAGTAATTAGTATCACAACCAAATCCTTTCCCTTGCTTTTCTTAAAGATGGATAAACAGTTAGCACCTGTATGCAGTTACAGAAGAGTAAAAATACAGTCTCAATCTTCATTGAGAAACATCACTTCATAATTCAGGTGGAGTCAAGCAAAATCCATCAACAACAGTGACAATTTATCCTATAACTGTTTATGCTCTTCTCCTTTTCAATAGGCAGGATCCCAACCAGACACAAAAGCTGGAAAAGACTTCTGAGTTTGCATTTGCCAACCAGCATTCTCTTTCAAATAAAATAGGGCCCTAATCACCATATATTTGCAAAGCCTATTCAGTAATCTGTATTACTAAAACTCTAATAAAGATAAGCCCAGCTGGTATAATGAGTAATATAGTTAAATCAAACCTTTGGTTTCACCAGCAATGGCTACTGTTTACCTACAGAAACATTTCATGGTGCTTAGTCTTCTTAAAGAGTCCTGCTTTCCTTAAGAAAGCCACCTACAACTATTTAGTTACCATATCTTTAGGTCTGAGGTTGTGGGCAAGTTTTCTTATGCAAGTATTACTAACATTTTCATTCTTGACTACTGGGCATGAAACCAAATTGTGCCATCTTTACTTGATATGATTTAATATAGAAAAGAGTATTTTTTTAATGTGCAGATGATTTTGAAGAATGATAGTAGCATACCTAATTTTTAAGATTCAAGGCGGAATATATGAGATTAAAATACCATCATGTGGTTTCCCTGACAAACAAGGTAATTTAAAGAATTTTTTTAAATGAAATCATGTTGTTGGAAAATAGCAAAGATTTGAATAATAAATAGTTATTTTGCTCTGGCTTCCTGAAAAGAGACCTATCTCATCCTACCAGACCTATCTATTCACAACAAACAAAGCTCCTTTTGGTGAAAAGCTATGCTATTAAAGCTACCACAAAGTGAAACTAATTGGTAACTTCTACATAGCTTGAGTGACAAGAGGACAGGTGTGCACACCAACTCATTCTCAGGGATAAGTACTTTCTGGAAAGGCTAATGCAAAATGGACTTACAAGCTTCTCTCCACATACCATCATTTGGACAAACCCCAGATACTACACTAAAGCTCCAACTTCTCATGCCTTTTTCAAGCTATTTCTCATAATGTATTTAAGTTTAAACTTGTTTTAATACACACTTAACACAATGACAGATACAGCCACAACCGGGAGCAAAGGCACAAGATCCGGAAGTGCAAATAGCACAGCTTTCTCCAGGGAACTGAAGAAAAAGCTTAAGCAGGGGTTCTGATCTGTAATCGGAGAAGCAGAACTGAAAGTGAAACAGAAGCGTCACCCCACGTAGGAGCAAGCTACCCATCATCAAACAGTTAAACTGCTATGTAAGATACCTCAGGAAGAAAAATCCTCTTATGAAAGATGAAAGAACAATTCTGCCCCACAACTCATCTAATCCAGTAGAGCTGTGCTCACCTAGCATGCAGGTATTTCTAAACAGCGTATTTAACAGCCAAACTCTTCAGAGTTAATTCTCCTCCCGATAAAACTCTGGTTGTTAAATTGAGGATTGTTACATTGTCAGGTCACTCTCTCCGACAGCCGGCCAGAATTATGTCCCAACTGAAGCAGACAGCCTCCACTTTAACTGAAAGTGTTTGTGTACTGATTGCTGCAGACACTGCTTGTCACAAGCAGCTAGAACCTTTACAGCATCACAAAATGATTAAAAATAGCAAAACAAGGGGGGAAGCAGACAACACAGATGTTCTACACCAGTAAAAACACACCTTAACTGTGTTCAGAAGAATATATTCCACATGCCACTTTTTCAAAAAGCAACGAAATCATGAAGTAAGCTCGTTTGAATTCATAGAGGGAGTTCTACCAGCTGATTAAGGCTGTGAAAATACTCATTTTTACATCAGGCCTGCCACAAGAGGGAGACATTACAACTCCCCATTTGTTCCAAATTCTCTTCAAAAAAACAAAACAAAACAAAAAAATAACACAACCCAAAACCTAGTAATTCACCTGCTGTTTGCACATGTAGGCCTACGTTTAAGAAAATAAAGAATAACAACATAATATGACTGTCGTGGTTTAAGCCTCTCAGCCGTGCAGATCGCTCACTCACTCCCCTCTCTTTTTCTTCCCCCCGCTCCCAAAGGGATGGGAAGGAGAATCGAAAGAATGCAACTCCCACAGGTTGAGATAGAAACAGTCCAGTAACTAAGGTACAACACAAATCACTGCTGCTACCACCAATAATAATAATGACAAGAGAAATACTAGGAAAGAGAATACAACAGCTCACCATGTATACCCAGCCAGACTAAGCAATGAACTCTCACACCCTTCCGGGTAACCGCCCTCCACTTTTACATCCTGGGCATGACGTGCTGTGGTATGGAATACCTCTTTGGTCAGTTTGGGTCAGGTGCCCTGTCTTTGCTTCCTCCTCCCTGGCAGAGCATGAGGCTCAGAAAGTCCTTGTTCAGACCAAAATGTTCTAAGCAGTAACCAAAACACTGGTGTTATCAGCACTGTTCCCACGCTGAAAGTCAAAAAAGCAGTGCTGCACCAGCTACCGAGAAGGAGAAAAAAGACTGCTACTGCTGAACCCATGACAATGACCTTTACTACAAACCCTTTCCTAGTTTGAAACCTGTCACAGTACGGGCTCTGAGACCCTGCTTTTGCTGTGAGACAGAAGCAAAGAACAGACACAGAGTAAAGTGAGAATGCCTCAGGTTAGACTCCTGGCTAAATTTTCAGTGACAACAGCAAGGAAGAGGTTCAAATGTTGCAAAAATACTCCTGTGATCTGATAAGGCTGTGGAAACACTTGCATGTAGGAGAAAAAGAAAAAAAAAAAAACCCACAAGGTAAAATAAGTCTTCCCTTCCACATCCCTTACCATGTTTTTAATCAGTTTCACTTCTTTGAGGACAATCACAGGCCCAGCAAGTGCTGAATACAAAAAGAAAGGTGGAAGTAACTGCTGTAATCACTGAATCCAGTTCCTTGCAACCATCCTTTTTGTCTGGTTAGACAGACTGGCCTGAAATAAAGACTAAAGACAACTTCTACCCACACAGACTTCTCTTTCTAGATGCTATTGGCAGTCTTACCCTGTACCACTGGGAGTTTAACCCTAGATCTCCAGGCATGCGATCAAACACCTACATAGGCCTGAGAGATTTGGAGTGCAAATCCAGCCAGACAGCTCATGTAAGAGTTGGTCCAGGTATCCCTCCCCAGGTCTCAAACCCCTTCAACCATTCTACCAGGCTGCAGTCAGTCAAGACTGCCATTATCTCAGCCTGCACTCTGCCTAATGGCTAAAAAGTGACAGAAGAAGTCAAAATAGCTTTCTCTTCTCCCTCTCTGCTTTACAGAGATATCACAAGGCTGCAAGGAGAAAAGCTTCAGCAGGCTAACAGGAGACTAAAGTGTTTTTAAATTAGCTTTCCAATTGATCAGACAGCTGAATTATGATCATTAACGACATATGATCACTAGCTCTCAACCCAAATGTGGGAAATGTAGAGCCACAGAGAGAGCCGCAGAGGTAGCTGGCCACGACTCATCTTACCTGTCATGTCAATCTACACCTTCAGATCTTCATGTACTTCTCACATTAACTTTATTTACTTTTAGGACGCTACAAGCCTGAAATATGCTCAGCAGCTCCCCTCAGTAAAAACAGCTCATGACAACTACAGTATCAGCGTTGGGAGAGCTGCACCCGATTCCTTCTTCATGCAAGTCCATGCAACCATGTTTTCCACACCCATATCCTAGAATTACAGTTCTTCAGAAAGCAGCATGTATTTTGGCATAGCTAGGTGATTATTAGGTGTATGAGTACTAATGTGTACTTTCCCATTCTGTAAAAGTACTTAAAATGCACAATGGCATACGTGGAAAACCTTAACTGAGCTTCAGGTATGAATCTGGCATCTGTCCATGGCCTTTCAGATGGTTTTCACACTTGCTACATTTCTGTTGGCACTATTTCTGCTCCCCTCTCAGATCTCTCCCTGAAGGAGAGAAGAGTCAAGCTAAGAAATAATTATGAAGGAATTGGGCTTTTTTAAGATGAAGAAATGCATTACTTGGAATGAAACAACTAAGTTAATAGGTATCCTCAGCAAGTTCAGACCAAGAAGCAAGGAGAATTCTACCAACAACTGTCACACATGCTACAAAACACTATGAATCAGTTGACTATAAGAAGAAACAAATTATTACAGAAGATACACTATGAAAAAGGATACATCATTAACTTGACACACACTGCAAAGTACTTTCATTAAATACATTTGTTTGTTCTGTTCCAACAGTAAACACATCACCTCTAGGGATTACAACTTAAAAAAGGTTATGGTAAGAAAAACACTATTTACAATTAGAGGAAAACCACCATTTACAAACAAAATTACTTTAAATTTGTTTAAACCCTTCTGCCCCAAAATTAACCAAACCAAACATACAGGATTTTTGACTGTGAGGGTTTGTAAGGTGATGAAAAGCTTATCAGATACCTTGAAACATCACTTCTGCCAGCATTCAACTGTTGCAGGGCTCCAGAAATAGGGCTGCCACACTGAGTATTAAAGAAGGAGTTTTCTTTGGGCCAGTAGGTACCAGTGTTTTCAAACCATCACCACTGGTAAGGACAGCAGCATGGGGACCAGAGTTGAGCAGGTTAAGTGAGGTGAGAGGGAAGCATCAAGTCAACTATATTCGTCTCCAGTTCTGAAACTGCAGACTCCAGTAGTAATTGAATTCAATACTAGTTGAGGAAATTCTAGTTTCATTAATTATTTCCAAAGAATATATAGAGTCCTCAGTGGGAGACAGGAACTGAAGCAGCACAGGAGGAGAAAAGAATCATTACAAAGCATGGTAACAGAGAACAGTCGAGAGAGGTTGTACACGAGGACACACATCTTTCCAAGTCCAGATTTGGAAGAGCAAAAGGAGAAGATTGACAGCTTTTGCTACAAAGACAAGAAAATAAATAGAATGCTTGTTAGCAAGGAGACAAAAACTTCTTTAAAAGTATCTGATTTAGCACCTTACCAAGACCTTCAGTGAAATGAAAGCACACCACATGCCAGTAAACACCGCTGACTTGTCTATCCAAATACTATTTTCTGTTTGGTTGGGTTTTGTTGGGTTTTTTCGTTTTGGTTGGCGTTTTGTTTTGTGTGGTTTCTTTTGGGCTTTTTTGGGGGTTGGTTGGCTTGGGTTTTTTTTGTTTGTTTGTTTGTTTTTAGAAAAATAACCCCAAGAGCAATAATTTTTCAAGAGCAAGTAATTCTTTCTAACTAGTAGCTGCAAATGGCAAATACCCTTACAGTTAAGCAATCACTGATGAACTTTTGCCACCAATACAAGCTTCTGTAGAGACCTGGCTAGCTGCAGTGGCTCACCTTGGAAAGGGGAAAGCAGTCACCACTCCTCTAGCTTGTTTGGGAAGAAGAAGACAATGAGAAGGGAAAATTCTGGCAAAAGAAAGAGGTGGCGTCCATTTCAGTCCTTTCTAGGAGGTCCCTGCCTTTCCCACAACTCATATCTTTTCCCTCTTGCAATTTTATCCTGGAACAGAATGTCTTCCTGCCTCACATATGAGGGGAATAAAAAGTCTTCTCTTTGAAAATTTCTGAATCCACTTACTTTCCTCCACTTCAGTAACACACATACACAGGCTGACTAGCCTCTGAACTGCTCTTGCTGACCCATACTTTTACCCAGGGAACATTTCACATTTGCAGTCTCTTTTAAACCTGCATCTGCACCAAACAGTGGGAGCGGCTGCTGAGAACTACACAGAAAAAACACTGCCCCAAAGCATACTGATTTTCCGTGCAAAAGAAAGGGCGCAATATTTGTATTTGTGACTTCTGTGGTTCGGAGAGCACACCCAAACACCAAGATAAGCAATGCTTTTCTTATGCATTTACATCAAAATGCTGCGTGCAGTGAGGAAAATGGGGGGCATGCAGAACTGAGTTCTGAATTCTACTGACATTTTACTAAAACAATCAAACCATCACTGTATGAGAACAAACAAGGCTGTGCTAATTTCCTAGTAAATTCAGCCATTTGGCAATTTTTGTCCATGCGTGTCTACTTTTGATTCCGTATCACTATCCCAAAATGCAATTGGTTTTTGAACCAGAAGAGTATCATAAAAGCTGAGAATTTCTGGCAGCACCAGTAGGACAGAAAACCAGGCTGACAGTCCCAATAAAGGACTTTCCGCAATGGTCAAGATTTCTAGCAGTCATTAAATCAAGTCTCAGCATTTTCCTCAGCAGCAAGAGATCAGGCTCAGTGAGTTTTCCACACTCTTATTCCTAACTGGACAGGGAACAATGGCAGAAGCATCCATCCAGAGCTAGTCCCTGGTGCTCCTACCTGCCCTATATGATCAACTGATGTCGTACTGTGTAGCTGTGCAACTCCATCATTTCCTACAAACACAAAGGCTTACTAGACTTCCAGTACCAAATAACTAAGGATACTAACATTAAGATGGATGTGTCATGGGTTCAGCAGTAGCAGTCATTTTTTTCCCCTTCTTGGTAGCTGGTGCAGCACTGTGTTTTTGACTTGTGGCCTGAGAACAACGCTGATAACACCAATGTTTTTAGTTATGGCT
>JANRGW010022321.1:0-13460 GCA_024733675.1 Psilopsiagon aymara
GGGGGGGGGGGGGGGGGGGGGGGGGGGGGCAGTATCCCCAGGCTTCCCAGAGAAAGGGTCTGGTGCTCCCTCTTGGTTGTCCAAGCCCCTGGCACCAGTCAGCGTAACATTTTGGCACTGGAACTGGGTTTTGGCATCATGCAAAGAGTGCAAATAACTCATTTTAATTTGCTATTATATATACCTGTATCAGTTGCACTGCTCTCTGCAAAACTGCTCAAAGAAGGGAGATTTTCCCATCTGTCGTCTGCTGTTATAAATTGGAGGGAACTTTGTGAAGCGTCTGAAGGGAGAAATCCAATGGTCTGAGAAAAAGACAAACTTGGGTGCACAGAAAGGATGTGTAACAGAGACCTTAAAGCCACATCAGGACAGGGTGTTCTGAGTTCTGTGAGAAAAGCAATGGCATGAATAAATGAAGAAGTGATAGAGCTGGGAGTTATGGCAGTGCTGCCATGGTTGTTGGGACACGCTGGCTAAGAGAAATGATGTGCACAGTGGGCTGTCACACAGCAGATAGAAAATCAGCAAAAAAAGCCCCAACCTCAAATGGCATTATCTCCAAGCAAAATATGCTTCATCAGCTTGGCAACTTTCATTACCTGTTGGTAATGATCTCTCTTCAGTCACAGGGAGTCAAAGGACAAATTTAAAAAAGTAATCTACTGAGCATGTTACGCATTTCAGGCTTTCAGAGCACTAATTCAGACAAAATCCAGCTTAGGAAAATCCCTTGTCTCACTAATATTCATACACTGGCTCTCTGCTACTGCTCCTTCCTCTGCCCAGCCCCTTGGAGCCTGTAACTCTAACATGTTAAGACAGCTTCAGCATCTTTCCAGTCAAAAAAGTGCCTGTTTCTTTCCACATGCCGAGATATTTGACAGAAATGGGTATTCTAAATGTGCAAAAGTAGCAACAAGGAATGCAGCTGAGGGCAGGATACTTTCTAAATATTTACTCGCGTTCATCATGAGGCCATGCTGGGTCTGCGTGGCTGGATCTCGGATGTCAGGGGCTCTGCTTGGAAAAGTCTTGTGGTGCAAAGAAATAACTTTGTGATTTAGTTTTTCAAAATCCAGAGTGGTTTTGCTGCACCAGATTTCGTTCCTGCCTTTCCCAGAGGTGTGGAGTTGTCATTTTTTGAGGGATGCTTTAAACTTGATGGCCTCTTACACAAAGCCCAGGAGTTACTGCCGCACAATTACTCCTCAGGTTAAATCCTGCAAGTGGTAGGAGATCCTTTTTAGTCTCAGTCCTTAAAAAGGATCATTGATCACCTGATCTGACCTTTTCTTCATCACAGGCCATTAGGCCATCACACCAGTGCTCACAGATATTAGTTAGACCCAAGTGTTACAGTCCTTGAGAAACTCACTGTGTCACAGGAGTGTGAGGCATCTGTACAGTCAGGGAGCTGCTGAAATAAGGTTTATGCTCCTACCTTTCCTGGGTCTCCCAGGTTTCACTTCCTCCAAGCAATCAGAGATTCTATCCATTTTTATAGCCCCGACATGTTTTCTGAATTTTTGGTGGAGTTGCTTGCTAGATGGTGAAACTGGCTGCTTCTGTCCTTAGGTCCTTTCCTACCATGGCAACAAGAAGGGCTGGGGGGAGCTGATGCTGCTTTGCGAGGAAAATCGGGAGAGTGCAGCTATCACATAAGGCTAGGGTGGGAAAATTAAAATAGGGTGGCTGGAAGTGTGATGCAAATCAAGACTGCCAGTGAAACATTTATCAGGTGATTGGTGGAGGTGAAAGACAGCAAAGGTTAAATTCAGGGAATTCTAAATAAAAAAAATATAAAGAATTTTGGGAGAAACTTAGGGAAATGTGGAGAAAGAAGTGGGTGCAAATGAATACATGAGGAATTGTTTGAAAGTCAGCATAGATTCACATTAAAAACACAAAATCAAGAGGGTGTGATTGGCCACATGCTGTCCCCCACCTGCCTGGCCTCCCTCTGCTGTCACTGGCTCAGGCGTGCGCTCCTGGGGCAGCTCCTGCCAGTTCCTTTGCCTTCATTATTGATTTACTAATAAATAAGGGAGTGGGGTTTTGCTGCTGCTTTGTGTGCCAGTCAAAACAGGATTGCTCTAAATTCAAGCACTGCAAGCTCAGTCTGGCCTTGGGAACTCAAAGTTGGTTCTGCTTCCTACTCGCTGCCAGCAATAACATACCCACTTGAGAAGCCAGTGTGAGATTGTACTGCGGGCAAGGCAGGTGAGGAGACAGCTAGCTCTGCTGCAGCACCCTGGACTCTGACCCCAATGCACCCAACCTGGGATTCTGCCAGGAAATGAAGCACAGTTTTTAACCAGATTTCCAGGTTTCAGCCATCCCACTGGTGCTCTGTCTGCCTCTGCACCAGTCTTCAGTTTCCTACATTTGTGTTGCCAGCCTGTGGTTTGCTCAGTAATTTCAGTCCAGTTTGGAGATAGGATGGTATCAGCCCTATAATCAAAGTAGAGTTTGCTGACACGTTTAGACAAAGTGTCCAGTACCAACCTGAATGTGATGGTACAGGCAGTGTCCAAATCATCACCTTTGCCTTCAACAGTTATTGGCTTGGTTCGATTTCTTCATGTCCTGAAATGCGTAATCTTCCCTACTTTGTTAGAGACACCCCCTTTAGCTTGTTGTAATGATGCTATTAAAAAACAGGTTATCTACCAACATAAATGCCCATCTTCCCTGTTAAGATGCAATGCGACCGGAGAGGAAGTTTCGGAGAGCATTTTCATCTTGCATTTTAGGAGATGTTCCGTAGTGGGTTGATTGCTCAGCCACGACCAGGAAACCTCCCTGTCCCAGCCCACCCGTGGTAATCAGCTTGGCTTCAATGTGTGTATCTGTGGTGAAAAAATAATCTGATCTGCATCCTGCATCATGACCTCACCAATGCTCCCATCCAGCTGCAGCTTGCCACTGCCTTTTGATGCAAAGGGAGATATGTAGAGGAGAGGAGAAATGGGATAATTTGAAAAATGCCTTTGTGCTTATTCATATGGCAGATGGACTTGGCTGGTGATTACCAGAAGCAGCCATGTTCCCAGCATTGGGTCAGTGGGGACAGCCTGGGCTCCGACAGCCATACGGTGCCTTACTGAACTTGACATCCACACAGCTGGGCACAGCTGGCACCTCTTAGCTGCTCCATCTGCAGGGCTGGAAGTGAACACTGGAGATGAACCAAATGTTGTAGCGTAGCTGACATTAAGGATGCTTCTGCTTCTATATATACAAAAATGGGCGGCAAATATTTTGCTCTTTGTCACAGAGCTCTGCTGCCTTCCTCGGCACCGCCTTCTGTGTCACTAATGAATTCTTGTTTGTTTGTAACTGTTTGATTTTCTTCCCACAGAGGACTGATTTATTAATAGGAAGAAAATAGGCAATAAAGAATCCCTCCAGTTATTTATCTTAGCTTGACTTCTTACTCTTCTTTGTTAGCTAAATTAAAAACAATCCAGAACTACAGGAACCTTACTTCTAATTTGGAGAGCTGTAATTATTAGGAGCTATATTTACCAAGACATTGTCTGAACTTGTAACCAGATTTTAAATGAGTGTGTTATTAAGGTAGAGAATAAAAGAAGAGGAATTCGGTTGCACAGTTTAACCCACACTGCGTGGAGCCTCTTTTCCCTTTTCATGCCAAGAAAGTGTTTATTTACAATTTTTTCATGAGTTGACATTTGCTTTGCATACACTACTGCAAAATATCTAAACACAGCAGACAGCACATCCCTGAGACTTGCTGGAGCCGGGGTTCAGTGCACAACACCAAAATTAACCATATTTACTACCATCAATTTTTGTGTTTTCTACAAATTCAGATTTAAATACTTTCTTACTGATTGTGGTTGCTTATACCTTACAGAGTCTTTTGACCAATAAATAATTTGCAACTAGCAGTATTTTTTGCTTATTATTTCAGCTGTGAATTGTTTATTTTCCTTCTGTTGGCTGAAAATGCATAAATGTTTGGACAAGTTTAGTCTCAGTGTGCTGACACTTTTGCCACATGCTTGAAAACATCTGAATTGTCTCTGTAAAATGTATTTTAGCTTCCTGGCAATACTCAAAAAAACCTAAACAAATTTGTTTATGTGACTAAAGAGCATTCTAAAATCCTGTCAATCCACCTTGATACTTAACAGGAATTTGAGTTGGCACTGTACCTCTGTGCTGGGTTTAATAAAATTCACATCAAACAGCTGATAGTATGAGCCAATAGAAGTTTGTGCCGGCACTTTGGCTTATATGTGTGTGTGTATACATACCATGCTATTTAATTTTTGATCCGGCATTGTTCCTAGATGAGCCTTGTGAAATGAGCTGAGCTGCAACCTGCACATCTTTGCAGAACGATTAGAGCAGGATCCAAATCCGCCTGTAAATTCAAGTTTCCCTTCATTTCCATCGCTATACATCTCTGAATGACAGCAAATTCATTCCTGCGCTGGAGACTTGCCAGAAGTTTCTCATCTCGCTGTCTGTGGGCTGCTCGCTCCTGCTCTGGCTCTTTCTTTTTTTTTTTTCTTTGAGGTTTCTCTGATGCCAATAGAGTGAGCTCAACTCAAAGGTTTGCAGCTTCGCTCTCGTCTGCTATTCTGTGAGAGGCAGCCTGGGCGCCGGTACAGTCTGGAGTAGCGTGTGAACATTGGATTTCTGCCTTGTTTCCCTGCAGGTGACTCAGAAACTTCACAATGCGGCTGGTAATGTATTTAATTTTCTAAACAAATACTTAAGCATTCCTCTCGTGCAGCTTTGTCAGCTTTTGGATAGAACGGCATTCCTACAACTAATTAAATGAAGCGATGTCGGGAGGTGCGGATGCCTACTGGGACATGGTTGCTGTTTGTTTTACTCTCCAGCCCGAGATGTAGAGGCAGATTTCTTCAAGGAATCTTAGCTCAAGCAGCACTTTTTCCTTTAGATAGAGAAGCTTGAACAAATACAGATTAGCAGATGAAATTTCTAATGTGCACAGAGCTGCAGTAAGTTTATTAGTGAAACTGAAATTTATGGCTGTGTTATGCTGTAGGCTTAGAAAGGAAAGAATTGTCTTCATGTGCTAACAATTTAAAACAGTGTTTGAAAAAGATGCCTGAGGATTCAGAAGGCTCTGCTGAGCAGTGGTCATGCTGCTGTGGCAGAATTTCTGTAGGTTTAACTGCCCTTTTCTTTTGCTCTGCAATTATTAGAAAATAACGTGGCTATGGGTTCATGGGGTAACCCTACAGGGCTTTTCAGCTTCAGTATTCAGCAGGCATTTCAGCTCCTCCAAATACAAGCCTCTGAATAGTAAGCGAATCAATGTAGGGCTCCTGTAGCCAAGAGTTCAGCTGTTTGTCAACATGTAAAATTTCACAAGCTCTCATCTGGCACAGTGCAGGCAGCTTCCTAGATTCTTATGAAGTCATCCAGGAAATGCTGTGAGGACCAATCCTGGCTCTGTCAGCGGTCAAAGAGCTGAAGTAATTAATCTCAGATTTATTTTTTAATTGTTTTTTTCCATCCCTAGAACAGTAATTGTAATAAGCAGAGATTTAGATTGGAGGGGCTACTTGTCTGTGTTTAGCATCAGAGCTCTTTTAAGAGCAAATTCTGCCTGTTTTCCTTCAGCAAGTCCTCCTTCAAGACCAGCTTACACAGCGTGGTATCTTTACACCTGATGATAAACTGTACACCATCTCAGTACAGTGCAGAAATAGCCCACGAGGCTTTTTCATTTTCTTCTGCTTACAAACAGCTTAAATGTTTTATGCCTCATTACAGAGCTATCCATCAGAAGGCAATGTACTGAAATTACTATATGTAAACACCACAAGATAAAAAATAAAGCTAGGTTCTATTAACTCTGAAGAGCTAGAACAGACTAACCTGCTTCTGAGGCAACACTTGAAGGTAAATGTAATTGTGAGTGGTAGCTCAGGCGTCTCATGGTGAGGGTTCAGATGCAGCAGCTGAGGATTCATCCTGCATAGGCAATTCTTTACCACGTAGCATCCGCTGCTTTTCTTAGTTCAGGGGGGAAGGAGGAGGAGGTTTAACATGTTGGTATTGATGTATCTGACATGGCATAGAAGATATGGCTCTTAATTTTAGGGTGGGTGGATGTAAATAAGCAAATATTGAATTACCATTTCTACAAAGCTAAAATTAATCTGAGCTTTTCTGTTTTCCAGGGCAACTTGTCAGACAATGTAAACTAATTTACTAAATTGCACAGGAAAAAAAGAATGCATTAGGAATATCTAATTTACCTAGAGCTGGATGTATTTTGATTCCCTTTATTGCCTGTTTCAAGTTTTTCAGCTTTCCAATAGGCTAGGGAAACTGTATAGGTAGTCTTACAAACAAAAGAAATACATAAAGGATTTACCTTAGTAGTAGGATGCTAGGATTCACTTAATGTTCACAGTGTAGCACTGTAAAGCCTTTTGCCTCATGTCAAATTATTTTCTCATCTGCTTGCACTATGCATTCAAAGTACAGATGCTGTATGAGACCTTCACTTGCTTAAAATCTCTGGCCTCTTAAAACTCTGATTATATGTCACTTGAGGGTTCTTACTCTTGCAGGTTCTGACTTTCGCAGTTTGTGGACTTGTGTAACCTCAATACAACCAAGAAGGTTATTTATGTGCCCAAGAGCTAGATCATCTGTTTCGTTTAAAATCTTGAAATATGGAAATTAGATCAAATACAAGGTAAATGTTTGCATTTACAGTAATTTCCTTGGATTTTCCTAAAGAAAATACACTAATAAATGACACAGTTTGTTAGTATACTCTGTGAAGGTGAAATCTTCTTATTACAGAATGCCTGTAACTATTATACAGACTTGTAGCTGTATGTAAGCTTTACAGTAAAACCAATACTTAACAATTTTTATATCTGAAAAGCTTGCATTGTCACATCTCAGAGCATTAGAAAGGCAGTAATTCAGGTGGATAGAAGTGTAGACTCCAGATTTTGTCCCAGGTCACTATGCTGTCCACTGAGCAACATGAGCAACTGAGTTCAGATACACTCCTCTACAATAGGCTGGATGAGTAGAGCAGAATCACCTGCAGCAACACCAGAGGTAATGTAAAAATTTCTAATGAAACAGTGATGATGTAGTGAGTTTAATTGGAGTTTGGTCACAAGATAGATGAAGTCAGCTCTGCTCTCCCTGGATTCGACAGAAGCTAGATCTGGAGACATTTTCATTTAGCAAGGTCACATCCATCCAATAGTATATAATGTGGTTTTGAGTAAAAACAGTGCTGGGAAAATTTCAACTAGGCAAGCGTAATAATCAAGTCTTTTCTTCAGCATCTCTAGAGGAGCAGGAGAGTCGATTGAACTTAGACAATATTTTGTTTAAAGGGATGTCAAAGAACTGAAGACAAACTTGGCCTAAAATTGTCCTTGGGAAAACTGTGAATGATGATAAGTGGGTGTTGGTAGAACCAGGCTAACATGGTTTGTAGACACTGAAATGGGCTATTAATTTGGACTATATGATCCAGACTGAGCTCTCGGGAGGCAAAGTGGAGAGAAGCTCCCAGCCCATATGACTTGGTGCATTTCCCATGCAGTTTGCATGATGGATGTAAAAATACCTTGAAGCTTCAAAGTGGAGGCAGGCACCTTTGGAGATGGTATTTGACCCGTAGTATTGACTGTAACAACGTACCTCAGGTGTGGTCAGCCTTTCTGCTGGCCATGATGTCTCAGAGGAGCTGGTTCCTGGGATGATGCTAAAAGTGAAGTACATGTAATTTGGCTAAACAGGAAAGGATTTGGAACACAAACCACTCATCAGTCTGAAACTATAGTTTTCAAGGAAAAGGATTGAAAGGAATGATTTATTGTGGTGGGAAGAGATGTAATGAATAAGATGATGAAGGCATAGTTATGCTGAATATAGGAAAATTTTCCTGTTGTATGGTTTTTTTTTATAGTATGCAAAATAACCTCTACAGGGAGCCAAATGAAATTTTACTACTTAAGCACTGAAAAAGAGCTGTGACAAGCTCTGTACCCAAATGAATATGGCACATATTGGATCAGGCAACTGGATTAATTTTAAAAAAAATCTCTGTTACTGTTCTGTGGCAAAAGAAATTTGTAGTAAAACTTGAAGTTATTTTCAGAATTCAATGAGGTGTTTAAATAGGACTATTAAATTGTAAGTGTTTAAAACACCTATAAAATATAGGTGTTCAACAGGACTATTTAACGCAAAGTGTAGCTGAGGTGCGTTTCCACATCAGCAGCACCATTCAACCTTTCTGGCAAGAAATTAGAACAATAAAACTGAGAGAACATAGTAAGCTTTTCCAATAATTCTTGCACAGGACTGAGCATATTGTATCTGATGCTCTGTGCTAGCCAGCTGGATGTGGAGATTGGTGTAATCAACCCACCATGCCCAATTTTAACTGACATATCTGAAAACAGCTAAGCTACTTAAATGCAAAGGCATTTGCAGGAAAGTGCTCCCAAGCCTTTTGCCTCCCTGAGGGGTGGCAGCACGGTTGCCAGTCACTTTATAGAATTACCCAAAAATACTTGTAAAACCACTTGTAAAACCATTTTGTAGTATTCATGGCAGCATGAATCCACTGTTCCCACCAGCAAGAGATTTTGCTGAACTTTCTGTGTCCCAAGCTCCCTTTCCTGGGCAAAGAGCACAGAAACAGGAAGAAATTAAACGTGTTGGTGGCCTCCGAGCACATTCCCCTGCAGGGAGATTTAATCTGTGCAGTGATTCTGAGGTCTTATGAAATGCTCTCATCTTAATGCACTGAATGCTATCTCAGAGCATCAAGCTGAAACCAAGAGAGGCTTCTGCTGCAGTATTTCGGTTGTAATTACTCTTCTTGCTGCACCTGAAATACCTGTAATTAGCCTCAGCCTGGCTGGCTGAGAGTGCAGGAAGGCAATTACCCAGGTGCCAGCATCCCCCTGCTTACAGTTCTGTTCCTTTTCCTGCTTGGCCCCTTGGGTAAGAGACAGTATCTTCTGGAACTGGGAGTGAGCAGGTTTGCCTTTGCATTGCCAGATGATAGAGCTGAAATCTCCCTTCTGTTTTACTGTTGCACTTGTGTAGTGACAGAGAGCAACAGGTAAGAGAGTGTTATTCCTCTTCTTGGTAAGGCTGGGAGTATGGGTGCTGTGCCTTCTTGCAGGAGAGAGATCTCCTGTGCTTATTTATCTTTATTTCACATTTGCACCTTAAAAACAGAATATTAAAGTATGTCACAGGAGGGAAAATGTGTAACTTGCTATATAGCAATAACCTGCGGACTCTGGAGAGAGACAGCTGCTTTTTTTGACACCCCATGTTTGCACAGGTCCTAGCTGGATCTGGGGTGCTGCTGCATTCATCCTATGTCTCTCTGGAAAGTGACCTTTCTCCATAGGTGGTGGAGGTTGGGAATAGGAAAGTTTGTTGAGATACTCTTGGGCAGAATCATAGAATAATTAGGGTTGGAAAGGAGCTTACAACCACGTTGTCTTTGCAAAGCTTCTGTGACTCCAGGGGCTGGGTTCTGTGACTGTGACCTAAAGCTGAATTGCCTCCATAGGCCCTATAGTGAAGTGCCTTTTTTTATTAGATGTGAGTAGGATACTCCTGACCTAGCCTCGGTTGCATTACTGCTGCCAAATGTAATGCTGTGTTTGATCAAATTTTTACACAAGGGAATGGACAGTACTTTGTAATGTTCACATGATATGTTTGTCTCCCTGAAGAACACAATGTAATATTTTCTTTGGGGATAGATATTTGATAAGATCCAGATTTGGGGGGAAGCAGTTTCCCTGATCACAAACAGAGTGGGAGGTGGGGTGTGTATATGCTAATTATAAAGTGCCTTTTGCTCTTAATGGTACCTAATGCAAGGAAGCTATTCTGCTGATGTGTGCTGATGCTGGAAATGAGGCTCTGGTCCATGCTCTCTTTCTGCTATGCCCTCACAAAGCGGTGCAGCCAGGGCTCCTGGACATGGATGGGATCAAGGAAGGTCTCTCTTCCAGTTCTTCCCTGTAGAGCAAGACCTGCAAGGAATGGGCTGTGATCAGATCTGGAAAGGGACCAGTGGTTTAGTGAAGGAAGGGGCAAAAATCTTCTGCCTCTTTGTCGGGAAGCTATGTAGCATTTTGATACTTGAGAGGTCGCACTAACTGTTTGGTGCTGTTATAGTAGAAGATCTGTGGTACTGCTGTTTCCAAGTCATGGGTGAACTTAGAAATGTTCTGATACTTTTATGGAATGCAGTGTTACAGATGGGTGAGATAGCTTGCAGATATGTGCCATCACCTATAATCCATAATCCTGGCAAATCTTTAATGTGGGATGGGCTCCGGATAAAAAGTTCCCGGTGGTTAAAGGTGGCTTCACACATGCATGGGTTGCTGCTGGCCATGCCAGACCCTCCAATTGTAGGGAAGGGAATTGGGTGGTGGCAGCATTGTGGTGTCCCTCATGTCCTTGTTATACCGTCTAGCAGTGTCATGTTCTATGCTGCAGTCATGTTGCTTTGTGTATCTACAGTATGAGCTTTATCTCTCATCTTGTGTCTTTCATTGCTGTCTTTTGCTGCCTTGGCGCTGAAGATGGCTCCTGAGTCTGGGAGCTTGGCTAGTGTTTCCAGCAGCATCAGCTGGTGTTAATGAAAGATTAGCTCTGCCCACAAACCTGCTCTCTCCCACAAGAGATAAAACACAGCTTGGAAGTTGGAACAGGTGATTTTGTTCCATCTGCAGTTTCAGGGCACAATATTTTTAATTCGCTGCGCTAAAGATAGTCTGGGCAATGCAATGGCTTGTGGGAGAGTTGCAGGGGTTACCTGCCGCCAGTTTAGTTGCAGAAAAACTAATATGGTTTGCAAGCTGCCCCACAATAGCATTTGAGTGAGATGTGATATGGTATAGCATTGTAAAGCTTGATATTAATTTTTAATAGTCTTTGGATACCCTTTGGAAGGATGCCCTCCGTAGAATATTAGTCCCTGACCTTCAAAGCTCCAGCTTTCCTGCTGGATAAATTGTACAGTAGCAAATATCTATTTCCAAGGGCTTGCAATCAACTTCTACTTGTTTGAAAGTAAGCCATGTGCCTCTTTTGCAAAGGCATGTCTGGTTGCAACTGGTCAGGATAATAGAAGCTTTTGTTTATAGAAAATATAAGTTGTTCCTTGACAGATAAGAGTGTTTTGAGAAGATCCTAAGGAAAAGGTAAATCAATTTGCTAGAAACTAAAAGATACCCTTTTTTTAATTGATTTTTTTTTTTTTTTTTTTTTTTAAGATGAAGACCTAACGGGCTGCTTTGTCGGCTTTTCTTCATTAGCTTTGTTTAAGGAGCAGAAACATCTTTATACAGTGTTAGAAAACATCAAAAAACGCTGTTTCCTACCCTTTACAACTCTATTCGCTCTGAGAATGATCAAAAATGAGGAAAATGCTTTTGGAGTGACTTTCCTTCCCTCCTGTCTGCTGCCTCCTTGCACAAGTCCTATCATACATTCATCCCTGTTAGTGAGTCCTAACTCTGGTGTGTTAGTATAGTGCATCTTGTTTATTCTTGATAAGCATGAAACAAATTAGGCCATGTTAACATCTACTGCAGTCCTGCCTCAGATTGCCTCTTGGCAGATATCCTCTCATCAATTTCTGCAGTGCTGGAGGTAGCTGAGCTTGATCTTTCTTTTGCCATCCTGGGCATAATCCCAGAAACATGAGGTTTGGAAATCTTTCAGCAAAAATGGCTGGTGATTTTGCTTGCTGCCTGCCAACACGTCCCTCACCAGGAAGCGGTAGGAATAATGGCCACACCTCGACAAATGTCCTAACGAACTGAATTCACATCCGTTTGGAAACAGGTTATTCATGAGTGCAAAGCAAACCCACCAGCTTTTATTTCCTTTTGGACCCTTCTTAATATTCTGTTTACTTGCTTTTAGTAGACTAATTTTGAATAAGCAGCTACTTCTGTATTGATACTTGGGTATCAGTCAGACACTGGTGTTGCAGGAAGTACTCAAGGACTGGTGGTGGATGACATTTGCTAGTTCCCCAGCTGGCCCATCTCTGCTGGTATGATGTGATGCTGCCAACAGCCCATCTTGTGAAAAGTAAGATATTGCCGGCTTTCATACTTGATCCAGGAAAACACAAAGAAAAAAATACCTTGAATGCAAGCTCAACAGATATGGAGGTGAAGAGGGTATTACAACCTGTAAAAGAGTGGAGAACAACCAATTATGTTCTTGGTGTGCTATTCCCATCACTGACCTGTTGGTACCTACTACTGACACGAGTGGATCATGGTGGATGTAACTTTGTCACCAGCTGTAGGGTTCCTCTTCTCCTTTTTGTTTTAATATCCTTCTCCAGGATGAAGCTGCAGCTACAAAGGTTGCCAGACGTCAAATGCTTCAAGTCACTGTTGTTATCCTTGGGAGAAAATTGCATCACTTAAGCTAATTACCAAATGGCATTTTTCTTCTGAAAAATTACATACCTATGCTCTCTAGGAACACCGAGTGCGCAGCTTTGAAAGCAAAGTCATTCCTAAGGCTCTTTGAGTGATGCAATTTAGTTAACCTACTTCCTAAAGCACAATTAAGCGTAGCTAAATAATGGCTATACAGGAATGACCTTTCCCCAAAAAACTCTAGTCCTTGTGTAAATGGTATTTCACTAAGAAGGTTGGAGAGCAGCTAGCATCCAGTTAGAGCTCGAAGAGTTACCAAAGTCATTCCCTGGGAGGATGTGCTTGTCTCTGCTCTTGATTTCATCTTGGCTCCAGAAGAGTCAGCAGGTGTGAGCTGCTGGCCAAAGCATCCTCCCTCCAATTTTTCAGCTTCATGGGAAGCAATGGAATTAAAACCTTTGGGACACAGTTTGAAGGTGTGGGGAAGCAGAGGTGTTTGGGGGTGTTGCCTCGTCTGTAGCTACACTGTTGGAAGCTGTGACAAGCAGAGGTTTCTAGGTTTTGTCTAGAAGACAACCACCTTCTAGGTTTTGTGGGTTGTGTTTGTTTTGTTGGTTTTTTTCCTCTTCCTGTAAGGGCTGGATTGTTCTCCCTTTGTATGTTCCCAACAGTTGATATCTTACTCTGGATAAATTCTTGTCTAAGCCTGGATGTTGACAGCAGTGGTACAACCCAGCAAAGGTTTTGTCATGTTCCTGAGTACTTTCAAGGTATTTTAAAGCCAGATGTAAATGTTTTGACTTATCCCTTTCTTTCCTGTGACCCTGCCTGTTAGAACATCCTTGAGTAATAAAACTAATCAGTAGAAGTCAACAGGTTTGGAAATGCTGCAGTGAAAAATGTGACCTCAACTCTGTCATGGTTTAGGCCACAAATCAACCATGCAGTTTGCTACATGGAGAATCGAAAGAATGCAACTCCCACAGGTTGAGATAAGAACAGTTTAGTAAATAAGGTATA
>JANRGW010022323.1:0-21837 GCA_024733675.1 Psilopsiagon aymara
GATACTGGAAGGCTGCTATGAGGTCTCCAAGCAGCCTTCTCTTCTCCAGGCTGAACAGCCTCAACTTTCTCAGCCTAGTGTGCTTTTGTTTTGTTCGTCCTTTGTATCTCCATATTTCATCTTGATTTCAGCTTCATACCGAAATGCAGGTAAACTCTTACTGAAATGTAGGAAAATGGGAACATGTTCCTCTCAGCAGTCTGTGAAAGGCTAAGACTGTATCTTGCTAAATGTGATGGTGAAACATTGCCACTGGCCTCTCTCAACATGCTGTCAGTTCTGACTTCAAAGAAAGAAGCTATTTCAGTCCCAGAGTTTCCTTATGTCCTTATATAAGGATAAAGGGTCAGTTTCTGGTTACTCAAGCACATATGAAAAACAGAAAAAGTGAATGTATTCTTAAACTTTATCAAATTATCTTCATAAGATGGAGAAAAAAAAAAGAAACAAATGATTTGTGTGTACTCTGAAGTCAAATTTTGTGTATCTGTCTAGGTGCTTGTATTGAAACTTGTAATGAATCATCATAAATTATTCTCACAAGTAGCCTGTGTAGGCTTGAGAGCCTGTAGGTCAGTCTAAAAGTCCCAACCAATGCAGGAATATCTTCTGCAAAGGGTTAATAAAGGCTTTGTCTAGTCTAGTTTTCAGTTGATTGGGCAATGACAGTCTTACTGCTTCCCCTGAGAGATCTTTTCATGTAACATCAATTCCACAGTAAGTCATTTCTGTTTCTCATTCTGTTGCCCTATAAAACTTTCTGGGGGGCAAGGGAAAAATAATCAAAATGAATGAGTAAGGCATGCCTCACATTTAATTAAAAATATTTTTGCCCTTGGAATGAAAAGGTATGGTGATAACTGGAGTCACAAGGGAGTCCTGCCTAAAAAGTGTTGGCATCGTATCACCTTATTTCAGTACAGATACAAAATTGAACAAAATGTGCAATTATGTCTTTAACAAAAATGTGGTACTAGACATCAAATGTATGTGGCTGAAGCAACATATGAACACATGGCATCTTTGCTAAGCAATTTGCTCTTAATTGTCAGCACATTTAGTACTGGCATTTTTAGATACATTTTTGGTTCATTCTCTAACAAATGAGTCTACACTAATTGTTTCTCCCAGCAATTTATTGCACAGCTGGGAGACCAAGTTGCAGAATTGCACACACACTATCTTATATTGAATTCATTTATTGAAAATGTTTAAAATTCCATGAGGTAGTCAAGAATTATTTTAATTGCAGTGTCTACAATGAAAGCATGGAATTAATTAAATGCCTTGCGAGCAGGTAAAGTATGGCTTTCAGAACCTATTGCTTAAGAATGAGAATGTTTCAGCAACTGTAATAGTGTAAATCAAGTTATCTTTTAGTAATGGGGTGAACTGTGACCTTTCAGGGGATCTCTTAAAAGCATATTTTTATTTTAAAGGTGAACATCTGCTAAGGTAGAAAACTCATCTGTATGCTAAAGAATTATCTTTCTGAGGATCTTTCCATTATGGAATACCTGTCATGATTCTCTTGTACAAATCTGTTAGGTCTCACAAATCTTTCTTTCATGTCTCTCCTAAGGGACACTTACCTTCTCTGATGAGAGATAAATGTTCGTAATTCAAAAAAAAAATTTTAATCTAAGGCAGACCAAAGTCTAAAGGCTTACTCAGGAATATTAGCTCTAACAGTATAAATTGAGATGGATCTTTAGAAAATGGGATGCCTACTGTATGTTGGATTAGCTTTCAAAAAGCACTGATGTCACATTATGAGTTGGGAACAAATTGCTAAAAAGTCCTTCTCTTTCAGCTCATGAATCACACTGCTCTGATGTGTCAAATCACATCAAGTGTGATCAGTCAAATCAACTGACATCATGAAATGTTTAGTGATTCTTTTTTTCCATAGAAGAATGATCTCATAGCTCTCCAACTTTACACTTGAGGCGAGAACTTGAGACATCCAGGAAAAGATGGTTGCATGAATTTTGAATATATTTTAAGACTGGTAAGCAAATTCCTGACAAATTCTTCAGGACTTTGTTTTTTAAAGAATTATTTTAACTACCTTTTGCCATTGTAAAATTACTTTATAATTGAAAGTACTCCATAAATTCAGCAGTCTGTGAAATGTGAGTACTATGAGTTACTGCAGAGACTTAACATCATCTGTATACATTTGAATGTAGTGAGCCCTTTGAAATACTGGCCTTGTTTCAAAGACTTATCTTTCAGGTTGCAGTTTTTCTCTAAGGATTAAGGTAAGTACAAGGACTTGGTCATAACAGGATGGATTCACCTGATTATATATTATCTTGGCAGCTAAGAAGACCTGGACCTGTGAAATGCTCAGACTGGAAACCCCAGATACTGCTAGCATAATCTAAGGCATGTTGTCATACCCACAGCAAACACAAGGTCATAGAAGCTAAAGCTGGAGACGGAAAGCTCCATATGGCTTCAAAGGAATGGCTGAGATGACAGGTGGGGAAAAGAAGGCGGATTGGGAACACCACCCATCATTGAAGGAACTCTGGTTGCAGGCAACATCATAAAGCAGATATGCAGGAAGGTTAATTCCTATTCATAGGAATTAAAAAGCCCCATTAAAAGAAGAAATTGGTTTGTTGGGGCTTGGGCCGGGGTGGGGGGGAGGGTGCCGGTTTTGGGTTGGGCTTTTTGTTGGTTAGGTTTTGTTGGGGATTTTTTTTTGTTTGTTTGAGGCTTTGTTTTCCCAGAAAATGCCATGTACAAATGTGCAGTTTACAAGATGGTGCATACACACAAAATGTGGATATGCAAAAAAAAGTAAATCGATTATCTACATTTCAATCTCCCATTGTATGCGCCGTCAGAGTAAAATCTGCTTAAGTTCTGGTGGGTTGTTTTTTTTTTAATTTTCTATCATGTTCACTTGCATGAAATCTCAAAAGCTTTTGCTGTAATCAGTTTCCTCTTTTAAGCTATTCATAATTCTTGGAATATACTGTTTCTTCCATTTTTAACCACTTAAGGAAGTGATTAGCTAGTATATTTTTTTACATTTTGCTCCAGTTTGATTCTCTTCTCTGTGCATTTTCTTTTTTCACACAGGATAAAACCATCCCTTTTGATTTAGCTATAAAGGGGAGGAGAACATTGTAGTCTAACAGAATAAATGCAGCCCAAGCTAAATTGGCATAGCTCTGACAGTGTTACTGAGTGGCGTCTGCATAACCTAGAGTTGAATTTCCATTGATTTCAATTGAAGAAAGGCTAAGGTCCTTAATGGAAAAAGTGTAGAACCAAATAGTTCTCAGCCAAACCGTTTGGGGTTTGATGATTATTTTTTTTTCTCATAAATTTGCAGGCTGAAATCCTAAATTGTGTAGATCAGTCATTAGATAGTATTATCTGCTGGTGTTCACCTTCTGCTTGCTAAATAAACAATTCTGAATAGCAAGACTGCAATTTTCTGTAAATCACAGTTTAGCTAAAACAGCTTACCTACGACCTGCATGCTACAGGAACAGGCATCTGCTTTAAGTGGAAGCAGAAATGGAGGGCCTGAGCAGCCCACAATTGTGATGACAGAGTACATGGCACAGGGGAAGGAAATATCTCTCTCCTACCCAGTATTGCTGTTCTGTGTTAGCAGAGAAGCTAAAACCCCTAATATAATTTTTAATTCAAGAGATTTTTGTGAATTACTTCAGCTGGCAGAATGAAAGATTTGCTACTCTGACAAAAAAAAATATCTTTTTTCCCCAGCCATATAGGCTGGTTCAGTAAAAGACAATCTTCTTACAGAACTTACTCTCTTATTCTCAGGCCAGCAGTGCTGCCTTAAATAATAAATGCAATGCAGTAGTTGGCAAGTAGTGAAGGTACCTTATTCGCTCAGTTCATTTCAGCAGGCTACAAGATAAAGCCAGCCTTATCGCCTAAAAATTTAGTGTCTGCACTGAAGACTTTCACTAAGGTTGGGTTGAGAAAAAACACACAGTTTTCACACCTGCCAGATTGAAATGGGGAAGACCAGTAATTAAAGGCTTTAGTTTGTAACAGGAAGCTGAGATGAGGCAAAACATAGCCAATTCATTCTGATCTGCATCTTGAAATAAAACACTTTAGAGTGGTTGCATGACTAGACACCTTGGGGCTGCCACGGGATAGGACTATCTTTTGTGTTCCCTTTGGCTGTGTTCTGGGACAGCCTGAGAGGTGCTGCCCACAGCCCATTCACTGTGAGTGGTCAGTCATATTTTGCCCCGAGAGGCATTAATTAGGGATCTTACTCAGGCAGCCCTTCCTTAGGTTACCATGAAGATTACCTCTGCAGCCACAAGCAGGAGTGGCAGAGCTGGAGGCAGCTCTTGCTCACACAGCAGGACCACGCAGCCCTTCTTCCCCTCATAACCAAAACTCAGCCAACTCCAGCACAGCTAAGGAAACTGCAGTTAAAGTAGGGCCAAGATTTAACCCAGAGACCCTTATTAAATGTATTTTCTTCTGGAAATTAGAGTGTAGTAGCTGGTATTTTAGTTAACCTTTGCAAAGACATATTTATTCTGGTGTACCAAATAATTTGTAATTGTGCTTTTTTTTTTTCCACATGGAAACTTTAGACATTTCAATTTCCAGAAATGGCCTTGAAAGGATTCTGTTCCCACTTCTCCATAGAAGTGTGATTATATTTGTAACAATTAAAACTGCAGTTCCCCTTGGGGAAATGTCAGTGGTAATTATCACACTGATGATTCAGAGAGTGCTTCCTTGTACAACTGGCTCTTGATAAATTGCTGGTATTTGTTTGACACTCTCAGTTCTCCTGTTTGATTAAATAATCATCAGGAAAATATCTACATCATCACTTCATAGTCAGATGTCATTCTCCTTTCATGCTGAAGTGCATCACTCTTGCTGTTGAATATCACAACCACGTCACTATGTGAAAGCCAAAAAACACTTTGAGAATTCATATGCACAGCTCTTAGTGTATGTCTGGTAACAAGAAGAGCTATACACCTTTACATGAACACCACAAGGGTGGAAAGTTCAGGGATGAAATGCTCACCTTAATTTGGCAGCAGTACCTACCAATAGTAAAACCTCTAATAGGTCTTTTCATTCACCATTATGTTTTGGTGTGTATTTGGCTTGCAGCTCATACTGACCATATTTATTACACCCTACACCACTGGACCAGGGACCAGTCAACAGAAACATTTCCACTGACCTCAGCTGGATCAAATTTTTCATGCCTTCATGAAAATGGATCTCGCTTCTTCCTTCTGCGGTCCCAAACTCAACATGTCTCACATCTTCACTCCTTGAAATCCTTCTCGTTCAGTTATTCTTTGGTTGGTGTTCTCATCCTTGACCTTTATTGAAGGCACTGTGTGCAAATACTAATATGTACCAGTAGCATATTAGCATATGTTGCAGTAAAACCTTCCTCTTCATTTCATTACCAGCAGAACTTCCAGTGATGTCTAACTGATATCAAAGAAGTCTCAGACCACATTCTCAGCATATCTTGGAAAAAAGTACTACTTCATCCTAAATTTCAATCCTTTCCATAGCTGACTGTAACTCTGGTTCTCTCACTCCTTCTGTCTTATTTTTGAGATCCCCTTTTGCTAAAGATGCAGTTCTCTCTCACAATTATGTAAAAAATTCTCACATCCAAGGCCACATTCACAGGTGTGATTCCTGAGTATTTTTGTTTGTTTGTTTGTTTTCTCAAGCCACAGGACTGTATGTATGCTTTATTCACTCTGACATTCAGTGAAGCATGTTGGTTGTTTCCACCCACTGCAATTCATTTTCACTTTTTCACTGCCTAAGTAAAGTCCCTTCTGTCAATATTAGAACACAATACACTGTTGTTGAGGGGTTTTTTCATATTTTTCCCCGATCCCTCCCAGTAAACAAATGTACAAGCAACAATCTTTCATGGATCAATTAAAGGATCAGCCTTCCAAAAGTGGTTCAGCAGCAGCAATTCTGGGTTATGACCTTCTTTGAACTCTTGATCCATCATCTCTGATGTGTTACCTAGCCCCTTGACTGATACTCAAATAGGTCCCTAACTGCACAGAAGCTACCTATGCATTTGGCCAGACAAATCACATGAGCAGATGTGAGGTGACCCAAACAAGGTACATAAATTATGTGTTTGGGATCAGATTCAGTTGCCCGCTGTGCTAGATGCCACATAGACACTAATTAAAAAGACAGTTCTCATTCCAAGAAGCTTCAGCACTGCAGTGGAGGAAAGAAACCAACATGTAGGAAATGGGAACAACCAATGAGAAAAGAGCCATAAAAAAATGTTTAGAAACTAAGAGAGTTAAAGAATATTAAAGAAATGGCTTTGAAATTGCAGTCAAATAAGCAAAGTTAGGAAAAAAAAAATTAGATTGGTTTCTCTCTACCTTTTCTTATGTATGTGCTGTTTTTTTCAGCAGAAATATTTTCTTACTCAGTAAAGGGGTTATTGACCTAAAGAGCAGGTACCTGGTGTTTTGTTTTCTCTGCACTGGTCACTGTGCTCTCCAGGTGCACTTACTGCATGTCATTCAAACCTTAGCCAGTAAGACAGAATTATTCATGGACATTGCCATCGTATTTCCCAATGCAGGACCCACAGTGTCTGTTTCCACACCACCTAGAAGTCTCTGACACTTGCTACGCTGATGGTAGAAATCCATCATACACATTAGGAAGACCCGGGGTGGATCTTGCTAACACCTGGGCTAGATCCCTGGTCATGGAGCAATTGCCCTTTGAAAGTTTGGATTAGCCTGCTGCTGGGGCAGGGGAACATTCATGACTTTGGGAATGCATTTTGGCACTGGCATTACAGAAGACTATAATTTCCCCTGAAGATGGCTTTGGTGAAAGAGTGGAGAAAGTAGATCTGTGTCACAGAAGCCTAAGCAGTAGAAAAGCCTACAGGATGGAAAAGCCACCTGGGATCAACTCCATGCAGGGAGAATCTTCAGGAGACTTATGGCCAAATCCAAAAAGGACTCTGGCTCTTGAAGTGAAAGTTAGTCAGAGTCTAAGCACTAACTCTGAAACTGCAGTTTTTAAAGTCTCTTTGCAAAGTTATCAACCTCTGAACTCCATACATGCTTTTCTTTTTTATTGTAAAGCTTCCCAGATGCCAACCATCTCATCTGTTATCCCTGAACTTTCACAGGTCATCAGTTCTGAAAAGTTCATCATGTATCTAACTCCAGCACTAGAACAGAAACTAGAAATTCTGTCTTTCCCCATATCCTCCAAGAGGCTTCGTCAGGAAAGTATTGGGGATGTATTCTGCCATACCTACAGGATCTGGCTCCACCTAAAATGCCATAGTTCATTTCAAAATTTAGCTGAAAAAGAACTTCCTACTTTCATATCTATGTATATATATGTTTATAGGTGCCTGTGCTTTAGTTTCCTTAACAGGATTTACAGCCTCTAGCTCATACTTCTCACGCTAGCGTCCTTATTCCCAAGCTATTGGATGTTCTGGGGTAGGGGGAACTTTCTTGTGTCACTGCTTAGGGAAAAAGTCATAATTCTGCAGGTCAAAGACTGAAAACACAGAAGATATGATAGCTTTGTAGACCACTGATCCTTAAAATACTCCTACAGAACTCTTGAGAGACATATATTTTTTCAGACTTGAATGATGGTAAGTTTGGGGAGCGTCTCAAAGGAATGGTAAAAGGAGCATCCTTGAATAAAGGCCACAAATGAATAAAGACTGCCAGATTTCAAGACAGGGGAGAGATGACCTATGTTTTTCCAAATAAAAGGTCAGCAGAAATTTTTAGCATGGGAAGAACACCACGTTTTTCTTCATATTCCTTCTTAGAAGTGGCAGCTTATTTCCTGCATAAATATATGTGCGTGTGTAATATAAATTCACCATGAAGTGTACACCATGAACAGAAAATTTGTATGGAGTTTGGCAGAGTTGAAAGTTACTCAAAGAAGGATCATATCATGGGAAATATTGCTTGCAAGGCAATCACTGTAACAGGAAGGGCTATCAGCCCAGCCTATACGAAGCATAAGGCTAGAGAGCATCATGCATTGGCAGATTCTCTGTTTCATATCAGTGACCACATATTTCAGCAAGTGAGAAAAAGCAAATTGGGGAAGGGGAATTATGTAGCAGGTCTCTGCTTCTTAGAAAATATATTTCACAGCTGCCTGTAAAAAAATTTGACCTGTAGGCCAGCAACTTGACTTCCAAGAAGAAAGGAACATTTTTTCTTGAGCTTAAGCTGTGAGCTGGGACAAGGATCTCAGAATGGGAACAAATAATGTGGAACAGATGGGATTTCTCAATTAGTCCTGTGGCACACAACTGGTTAAAGACCCCTTGAAATAAGTTAGAGGGGGCAGAGAAGGATTTAATTCAACTGCCTACAAGATGATGAGACTGAGCTGAAATTCTATATAAAAGGTATGCAAAGAAACACACTCAACCATCAAGTAAAACGCAGGCAGTTGTGAAGAGAGACTGCACTTGCAAGTAGAAGCACTGTTTCTACTAGGCTAGTTCAAGGAAGCAGGGTTGATCTGTCCAGGAGGTGCTGTAGGTGGTGGTTACTTGTAAAGTCTGAAGTCAGTTAACTGCAAACAGTTTAGAGGAAAACATGTTTCGAGGGGTTTTTGGCATATTCAGGGATGTCAAGTCATTGCATTCTGAGTAATGGAACCCCTCTCACTCCAGTACTTGCAGGTAAGTAACACACTGCTTAAGTATCTCCAGGCTGGACTGCATAATTTCCAGGTAATACCTCAGAGAGTTTCCCCATGTGGGAATTCCACAAGCTGAACCTAGTTACAGCAACTCTTTCTGATTTAATTTGCCTTTTGGGGAAGATTTTGCAAACAGCAAGTGTTCTTCCTCAACACTTGAAATAAGAAAGCTGTGTTTTATTTTGTCCACCAGAGCTATATATTAGCTTAAACACAGCTTTTCTGAACTTTTAAGTTCTTATGAATTGTGCTGTAAAAAAATAATCAAAGTCTCCTCTACACATAGATAATAGGAAATCTTAGGAAATCTACATATACTGAATTTGACATCTGCTCTCAGAGATGTGCTGTATATACTCATATGCGCACACAACAGTCTTTGAATAAGTAACATCTGTAACATTATGTTTACTCTGATTAATGAAGAGAAGGCATTAGATCTCCTGAGCCCATGAATGCTGCTCTGCAATTATGTCACAACTGATCCATATTATTTCCACTGATTATTTCTATCATTTCCTCATGATTGTCTTAAGTTGGCTCCTTTATAAATTAGGTCTTGCTATTAACAACAATCATTAATTACCCTTACAAAAGGCTTGTGTCTGCAGAGGGAGATGTTGCACTTCTAAGTTCCGTTTTATCCAATTTTGGTTTAAATTGTTTGCTGCTGCCATTTCTTCAGATCATTCCCCAAGATGCAAGCTCCAGGGATGATCTGGAAGCTCTTGCATGTATCAGTAATACTTCAGAATTTGTCACACGTGATGCTGAGGTTTGCATATAGGCTATTAAAAGCGAACCATTTCAAATGCAAATGTTGTCAAAAACAAAAAGAAAGTTATTCTAGACCAAACAATTTGGACTACAAACTCAATGCCTCTTCAAGGGAGATGAAAATTGCACAGAACTGATTCTGATTAGGTTTTAAAAAATCATGATGAAATTCTAAAGTATCTGCTGAGAAGCATGTAAGAGTGGTTGCAAGACACATACTTCCTCACTATAATTCTAACAATCCTGCCATAAACATCTCACAGAACAGGGATATTTAATACTATGTATTTTACTACAATTACTCTTTCACATACTGTAAAAAGAGGTGACAGGAGCTCCAGAATTACCCTGGGTCCCAGCAGTGAGCCCAGAAGCTGGCATTATGCACCAGGATTCCCTCTCCAGCAGCAGAGAGGAGTAGGTGCAAGCACAAATAGACGCCTTTTCCTGCAGCAGAGTTTGCATCCTGGTACTGGGCTGCTGTGTGGCTGTGTCTTCTCATTGAGAGCAGTCTGAATCACACTGTATACCTCTTCTGCCTGCATGTGAGGGTTTTTCTTAGAAAATCTAAGAGTCAGTTGTGCACAGCCTAGTCTCTCAAGCTGTACTAGTACTTGTTCCCGAGATCATGTTTGCATCAGTGGTCGTAGTCTGGCAGCAGCCAAATAAAACATGGGGTTAGGTAATTGCTGGATAAAGCTTTCCAAGGGTGTAGGTACCTTGACTTTGCTAGAGTTAAGCCTGAGATACCTTTATTGGCCTATAGGCAAGCCTAATGTGAGCAGCAGAAGGGATTTTAAAATTATACTACTGGAAATACTACAACATGAGAGAAATGTTAGTATGCTCTTACCTACAATATTGTATTATGGCAAAGAAGATAGCAGAAGAATGAAAAACTAATGAACAATTAGAAGTATGGAAAAGTTAGCATAGATTTTTAAAGTGAAGGACATAAACGCAAGGGGAATTGGATGTATTACACACAGCAGCGAAAAGAAGACCCATGCTAAAACAGCTCTCTTAAAGAAATAAATTCTGATTAGCAGAAACTACCTCTTTGTTGAATGATTGTCTCATTAAGTCATCGGTCCGTGTGGTAGAGCCAAATCACATGAATGTTAACAGACTAACAGACTAAACAAAACTATCTGTGACAAAATAAAGGATAACTAGGCCACCGCAATTTTAATGGGAGAGAGACAAATTCAAAGTTGCAAAGGTATTTGAGACACAGCAGAAAGCATGTTTCCTTAATCCAAGCATCTAATAAGTGCTGAAAGAATGAACCGTACAATTGAAAACACATGCCCAAACTGAATGTGAGGCTGCAAGGGGAAACATGATGCAGAGACCATCTTTGTTTGCAGAAACTCTGGACAGAACTGACACAATGCAAAGGTGTTGGCACTGGTCTATGATAGCAAAATGCAGCTGAAGGATGAAGCTCTGTTAATGAAATAAAGATTTTACTAAGTTGCATAATTAAATCTACCCTGGTATATTCTACAGCAGATTGGCTTCTGACACTGGAAAGAAATAGATAAAAAGTGAATTCCAAATAGATAGCGGAGCTGAATACAACATAATCACAGCAAGCACCATGCCCGAGGTTAAAATTCAAAGCTCTCCACATTTCAAATAGCAAGATCAAAATAAGTCCATTTGGTAAAGCTGCTCTGGCCTGACTGCTAGCAGGAAAGTTTGAAATAGTGGAACAAAAAGTCCCAAGTGTGCTCAATGAAGAGCAGTCTGTAAATGCAGATGATCAAATCGAGTAGATAACCCATCTGTAGAACTGACCCCTAGGCTTCCTTTGAATGAATGCCATGCGACGCTGAAGAATACAGGGTGCATTATAGGCGTGTAACAAATCTTAAAATTCTGAGGCAATTTCAAAGAGGGTGGGAAAAAAAAAACAGCATACCAAAGTTAAAATGAATAGTTGCTCCCAGGCAGAGCCATAGAAAAAAATAATGTTAGATGTAACCAACAAAGAATGAGAAGATGGCAACACAACCAATTGTCACCAAAAGTGTTTTTCCCTTTGTCTGCTTCATTAAGGAAGAATCCTGTTAATAAGATCTGCCTTTTCTTAATGATAATATATTTGGTTGGCAAAAATATCTGCATTTTTCTAGCAGACTCTAAATGCCATTTGATTAAATCCAGATTCTGATATAAAAAAGTAATGCTATTGAAGTGTAACACATATTAAATAGGTTGAAAAACAGATAACCAATAGATCATCAGAGGAGGCAGTCCTCACCTAGGGAAGAACTATCACGGATCCTCCAACAGTTCTCCTATGGATCACCACTGGTCATTAATTTTATCAATATTTTCAGGGGGGATTGCTGGAAAAGAATGAGAATTTCTTTGAACGTAAATATATTTTAAGGACATGCCCCTTTGGCTACCTGAATCACCTGGTAAACGGACCCACCTCTAATCCTGCATTTGACTTTCTCATAAGATATGGATCTTGGGCAGCCTGTGGTTGAAAGGGCTGAAAGATTTGAAGGACTGAGAATCAGTCAATATGAATTCCCAATTTGATGCGATGGCTCATAGGAGTAATTCAAATGGAAGTAGCAAGCACAGAGAGATTTTTTAACTATGTAGAATCATAGAATTATAGAATAATTAGGGTTGGAATATGTGTCATAAATTCATCATTGCATACAAACTTTATTTTGGAAGGATGCAAACAAATTGGGAAATGATTTAGAACAGTGCTAGAACTATTCCAGTTCAAAGATACGATTTAAGATTTGTTTTAATGCATCCATGTCCCTTTACTTCTAATTTGTTATCATTGAGCATTGTACTAAAGGTCTCTATGCTGGCACAGAATGGCATGAGATACATGAAAGCTTTGGAGAATGAAAAAGTTGTCAGAAAATGATTCAACTGAAACAGGCTGAGATCAACAAATTCCTAAGCTATTGACTTAGACCTATGGGGATGTATCTATTCTTAGCTAAACAAAATGCTTAATGCTGTAGGCTTTCCAAAGCATGGGCTTAAAGAACACTCAGAGATAAAAAAGATATAATTAGATACCTGTCAGGTTGCAAACAGCCAAAAAGACACTGAAATGACCAAAATTATTATGTTAAAAAAAATGAGAAATAATGCACTATATAAGCAGACATGTTTGTGAAGGCAGCCTGAAAGCGTCTGCTCTGATACTCTCTACAGCTATTGTCAGAGGGTTAAAGAAAGACTTCGGGGATTTGAGAAGGAAGCAAGAGGAATGGCTAGAGGAATATCCATACAAACCTTTTGGAGATCCTTCCACACTTACAAGTTACAAAAAACAGAAAATCTGAAGGGTTCTCAGGACTTTGCTTCTAGTCTGAAGCTGAACTTTTGCTTCAGTGAGAGAATGGGACACATACTAAGAAAAAAGAAGCTGTATGAATAGTGAGCTTTGTTCAAGGGTAAGGGGAGTGTCTGGAAATTAGCTAAAACAGCAGGAGCTTATTAGTATAATGACTCCAGGGAAGACAGCTGAAGATACAAACATGGTTCCAGCTGCAAATATGGTATAATGAACAACAAATTTTGGATCAATGTAACAAAGAATGTGAAGAAAATGAATGTTTTGAATTCTTCTACAACAGTGGTTGGGTGTGTGGATAACGCAGCAGGGAACAGGAAAGTCATACTAGAAAAAGATGTAGTCAGCGTCATTAGCAGATAGTGGGACGAGTCGTGAACAGAGCATCTCACGCAGATTATAACCTGCATAAGCAGACAGAGTAAGTAAAAGCAGTGAGCAGAAGGAGGGAAGACCAACTTAGTAATTGTAACTCACAACTAAAAAGTCTCAAAAACATATGAATAGATGTACTGACTAACAAAGACCAGGGATGCTGACAGGGGTGTGTCAAAAACCACCAAATCAAACCCAAGAATGGGATGAATTACTTCTTAAACATTTGTCTGCAATATCTAAGAATAAAAATAGTAGCATCTGGACAAACTCAATTCAGCATCTGTGCTACTTTATCTCATGCATCTAGCAGTAAACCGTCTCTGAGAGTTTCTAAAATTCATGGATAATTCCCCAACTTGAAAGGCATGTTGTCCAGCATGGAAAAAACTACTTTTTGGACCTTGTTATGATAAATTAATTTTTAGACTGGAAACTGGTGGGTGGCTAGAGACCGGAAATTACACTGTATGAGCAATATCTACATGAAGGGCAGCTTCTTAACTTCAGAACAGTCCTGGGAGAGAATGAAATGAAGGCAAATATCTGAAGCAAGATCACCATACAACATGTACTATACAGCAATTAGTATAAATTAAACGTTATAAACTGAAGGAAGTTGAAGAGGGAAGCTGAAGACAACCCCTGGTTAATAAGCAGTAAAAGGGGTAAAAAGCAGTACGAAAAAGTTTTAAAGTATACTGAAAACAAAAGAAACTCTCTCAACAGTGTGGAAGTGAAAAATCAGAGTTTTAATCTTCATTTGGAAATCAGGGTGATGTAATCTTAACAAATGGGAAGATTCAGTACTTTTAATAAGGTTATCAACTGAAGAGGATATCAAACAATGCTTAGTGGGATAAAGAATTATTAGTATCAGTGAATTTTACAAATTCTTAAAAGAAGTGACCGAGGAGAACTCTTTTTATGACAAACCTTAGAATACTCATGAAGTTTCGAAAGAGATAATGTGCTTCTACTGAGAAGGAAAGGAGGTGACCCTGTAACTGGGCTGATTAACTTGGCATCAATATTAAAGAAAATAACAGCAAAACTGATGTGGGATTCATTTAATAAAGAATTCAGGAGGGAATGTAAGTTATGTCAATCAACACAGTTTCATGAAAAATGCATCCTGGCATTGCACATTTGATTTATTTTAATGAGATTATGGGTTTAGTTTATAAATGTCTCAGCCTAGGCTTTTTAAGGAAGTTACCCTATGACATCCTCACCTTAACGTATTATACAGTATCCTTAACCAATAGGTGTCAGAGACTACTTCAAGCAAGTTAAAAATTGGCTTATTTAAAGAGTACAAACTAGAGGTGCTGGCATAAACATCATCACAAAATGGGATTACGACTAATGAGATTCTACACAGACTGGTATGTTCAGCGTTACTGTCTATTGTAATCACGTGTTCAGAAATATGTACTTACCTAATACTGGTCAAATTTGCATCCAGGATGCATACGCCACATTACATACATGGCACTTACATATGTACCTAGCTGTTACCACATCTAGGAAAAGAAAACAGTACACAGAGGGGAGCTATCAGAGGCTACATCACCTTTTGTTTTTTCTCAAGTACCTCTGTTATTCTAGGTAACAAGACAGTCCTGTAGCTAATGTGGACAAATGTCACAGAGGAATTTCACCCAACAAACAAAGAGATTCTAAATATTGTAAAATATAAAATAAGATATTTAGGAATAATGGATAAAGTTGTCCTTACCAACTGAGGAACATGTCCTAGAAAACAGAGGTGGAGAAAACAATGTTATAGCAAAGAAATGTGTGAACATGCAGTCCCATTGTATTGCTGCAGAACTGCATTTGTGCTTGTGTAGCTCTTGGTTGCCTATACAGGAAATATAAAATAGATATAAAAAGACTGCTGCTGAAACAAATACTAAATACCCTGCTGGAGCAAGAAGCTATATATGGCTTTCATGCTTTGAGAGAGGAGACTGAAAATTTGAAGATGGTGTAAGAAAAGCCTCACTCAGAGCTCAATAACTGAAGAAAGTGCCTCACCCAAAGGTGAGGTCACACAAATTTCATTTCCTTAGGTTGTCAAAGTGAAGACAGAGAGGTACTTTACTGCAGTATGTAAACTTCTTTCATGGAAAATACTGGATAATACAAGTTGAGTAATTCAGTTGAGAAAAAAAGAAGAAATTGCCAAAAAGAAAATTCTTTAGAAATAAAACTGGGTTCAAGTTTTTTTTCTGGTTTGTTTGCTTTTGCCAGTGAACCATAGTTGGTGCATATTACCAAGATTCTCCATAAGCTGATATCTCAAATCACACCAGGCACCTGACTTTTCTTTTTAAATCATATGTATCTTATTGTATGTCATATGTACTATATTTGACTCAATAAAAATTAACTGGGAGAAAGCTAATGGTCTGTGATGTACAGATCCAGCTGTAGGTTTTCTAGAGAGTTTAAAGCAAAAATTTTAACAAGAAGTCTTGGAAATAACTTCTTGGAGACTTACTGAAAAAACATCAATAAGACAGGATAACAGCTATTCTTTAATTTCTGCTGTTGTGGCAAATTACAGTAAACATCAAGTAACCTCCCTTGCTGAAAGGGTTATTATGACAACCTGAAATGACATGCACACATATGCTCAAATTTAGAACTGCCTTTTCAAGGAAAGGCTGTTGTGAAAATTATGTTCCTGCATAAAAAAGTGATTGAGGCTATCAGGGTAGATGACTTTGCCCTTGGTGGAGTTATATCCCAATGATATGGTGTTGCCATATTACCATGAAGCCATGCATCACAGTATGGAAATGTCACCACAACTGACTGACAAGGTTTGAGAAGTTTAAAATCACACCTTGGGGTATCTTTATTTTGGCTAAAGAGTGAGGCTGGCACTGAAAACAAAGTACAAAATTTGTACTGGATGTAGGAATAGCATAAGATTCTGAGTATGCTAAATTTGTGTGATGTAGCTAATCATTTGTTCCAAATCTCAGGTGATTGCTCCTATGCAGTGTCAAGTGCAATTTGGGTTTGGCCGAGGAATGTTAACTTGGGACAATGGCAGGGGGATCAGCACTGACAGCCAGCCCAGTTAGTATCAGCACCTTTGATTTGCATCAGCACCTCTGATTTCTATGTCTGGACCTGGATATCCCACACCAAACTCACAGTGGTGAATATGGCTTTTTCGCTGTGAGGCAATGCTAGAAAATGGAGGTCATGTTGTCCTTTTTCCTGTCAGTCTTGCACTAGTATCATACAAATGCTTGAGCACAATCCTTGAGATATGCTTGGCCAACTGGAATATGTTATAATGCAGAAAATGGTATCTGTGTCAGAGGTGTGAGTGTTGACTGCCCTACTGACATTACAAGTAGGGAACCACAATTAGTGATGCCACTGCCTTTTTTATTTGGAGGACCTGGTATCATGATCTGAAGATGTTAAACAGGCTAAATATATGCACAAATATTTGATTCCTTACCAGCAATGAACAAATTGATTGCTCCATGCTGCAGTAAACCTCTGTTGTAAAAACTTGTCTTTGTGACACGAATAACATGCAGGCTTTCAGGTGGGAACCTGTGACTGACGAAGGAAAGGAGAGGGATATTGAGTCATGCACTCTCTATGTTCTTGTACCTCTTGAGCCAGTGTTAATGGGCAGTAACACACTGTTTGGGGCTGAGAGTGGTGGAGACACTCAGGCTTGTCCGTTTGTCTAAATCCACATTGCCACTGGCTGAACAAACAATAGGTTGGGAATATCATTTTGAGCCAAATCACCACTTACCATTAGTTTTGGATTGTATTTTACTCCAGGTCAGGTCATTCATGGAAAGAGGTTTTGGAACCTATGACTTAATATCTCCACATCAGAGAAAACTTTCCTCCCTAAAGTACACAGGCTTGAGTAAACGTTAGAATAATTGTAGGATCATTCCCAGGATTGACTTGCAGTCTATGGGAGTACAAGGCCAAGTATTAATTGTGTGGCTCTAGTAATAGTAGTTGCTTTATTTGCTCTGCAGTTCATCTTTGATTCTGCACTGCAATAGCAGTAAGAAAACTTCTCCTAATTAGGCAAAAATACGTTTTGGGATGAGGTAGGACCTTCAGAATTTGGTCCCTGGCAGGCCAGGTAGAAAGTGTCAAAGGTTTTTTAATGAAAATTTAGCAAGGTGAAATCAAGCTGTTGGGAGAACCGGCTGAACAGACTGCTAGGGGCTTTTTCTCCTGGGCAAAAATTGAGAGCACTCTGTAGAGGAGGGAAGTGGCATTGTCAGGCTGGGACTTTTGGTGGCAATGCATGACACAGGACTTAGCTTCTGAGGACTGGATTAAAAGATGCCTCTAATGTAACATGCTCAGGACAAATATGGCAAGATGATAATATTTTAAAAGGTAAATGCAGAAAAACAAATAAAATAGTTCAGCTTACAACATCGATCAGAGATACTTTCCTGTAAGAAGCCAGGTGAGTTTCGAGGTGTAGCTGGGTACCAGGTATTGATGGCTCCCAAGACAGCCTCGAACTGCCTGCCTTCCCCAGAGACGCCTCTGTGAACAGTGGGTTTGGAAAGTCAGCATCATTTCCTGATCTGCCAAATTTATTTCCTTATTGATCAAAAAATCTCATCTTCCTCTGGCTTCAGGTGATTTTTTTTCTTTACTTTCTTAAAAAAAAAAAAAAAAAAAAAAAAAAGAACAAAATAGAAGAAAACCAGAATTGCTTCAAGGTGAGCTTCCTGTGATTTCTAGCAAGCCCCTTTTAAGGGTCCTTATCAAGTATGAACTTCCCCCCCCCCCGCCTTTCTCTCCCTATTTCCGAGCAACTTCAGATCTCAGAAATGTATTTGATACACCTAATGGATAAAGCGATCAATTTCTTTTTCGACCGAGCGTTTTTTGGTTTAGAATAAATTGGCGGCTCTTTTTCCTCCCTGCGTTTGCGTATTTGTTTTTTTCCTCCTCCCGCAAGGTAAATCTAGACTGCTGTAATGGCATCTATATATATAGTACACGTCATTTAAAGAAGTCGTTTTATCAAGAGCCTCTAAATCTGCAGTCAGCCTCATTTAACCTCTAAAATTACACTTAACGGGAGACCTTCATTACGCAAATTGGCAGAAACGTGCGATATGCTTTAAGCGGTGCCGTTTCCACGCCTAGGATCCTCCTCCGAGGCTAGAGAGGGATTTGATTGCAGAGTCCAGGGCACACGGGTGTCTGTGGGCATGGAGCCCGCAGGATGGTTTCCAAGCAGCCGGTCTCAGGTTTTCGAGGTGCTCTTTATCCCTCCCTGCTCGACGGATGCAGGGTTCCTGCCACCCGGCCGGGTTAGTTATTTGTTACCTTTCGAGAGAGCCTGGCAGCGGGGAAAGTACTCGCTATCCCACTCCCGAGTTGCCTCTCCCAGAGGACGCCAATTAAAGGCACTAATTGGACAGCGATACATCAAAGTCCGCCGCTGAGACTGGCTCCTCCGAGCTCCGGGGGGCCTGGGGAAAGGCTTTTGTTTTAGACACCCGTGGCGGATGGGGGAGCACGGCTCTCCCGGCCCGCTGCCCGAAGACCTCCCCTGTCCATGTCCCCACCGCCACCACCAGTACCCGCGGGTGGATGCTCCCCACACTCCCCTATGGGGTGCTGGAAAACCGCCTTGACCCTTGGCTCCCGGCTCACTGAGAGGACGCCGAGCCCCCCAAGCTGCCACCCAGGAAACCCACCTCTCCTTGGGCAGTGCGAACACCTCTCTGCGGCCTAATTCTGGGGGCTCCCAAGGAGTCTTCGGTAACTCCTTCTCTCCAGGAAATATATGGGGCCAGTGGATCCACTCTACCTACAGGTTCCCGCCTCTCGCACCCTCAAGCCTCCATGTATAAGGGATGCAGGGACGGGCCCTACCCCTAAATACCCCAGGTCCTTTAGGGGTGCTTTCCCTGTGCATTGGGGGGAATCTTTTTAGGGCAGCAGGTGTTTCTCACAGCCCTGGATCACCTCTCGAGTTTGAGCAGAAGTCTGAAACGGCCCTTCCAGGCAGCGCTTCAAGCGGTGAAGACTTCAGCTAGATGCGCCTGTGTTTGGAGAAATGAGAGGGATGAGGCAGTTAGACACTGGGACGCTGGCGAATAAACTTGGTGTCTCTCCTGCTGTCCCTTTCTTTCTCGAGAAACGCAACAATTCTCCCGGTCGCCAAACGGCCTGCTTGAACTTTCGGAGAGGTTTCTTTAACCCTGGGTTACTCGGGACCTCGAAACTTTTCCAGGTGCGGTTTACCGAAGCCCGAGGGAAGAGCCGGCTCTCCAAGGAGCAGAGCAGAGCAGGGATGCTCTACTGGCTTCATCCCCGGACAGGTGGGCACCCCACCCCGGCTCCCGCGGCCTGGGACGGGGGGATCTGTAGTGTGCAAAGCTGGTCTAGGAGGGACGCAGGGCTCGGGCAATAGCATTGCCGGTGATGTATTTATCTGCACAGATCTGGATCAGGCAGGCAGAGACAGAAATGACAGTCCTCCCGTCAGCGGGGGTGAGTATCCCCAGGCTGAGCGGCGCCGCGGTTCGCGTGGTTGCGAGCTGCCTCTTTAACGTGTCCTTTCTGCAGGTATCGCCCCCAAAAGCGGAGCGCGGCCCCGCTGAGATACGACTGGGTGGCCCACGAAGGAGCGGAGTCCGAGATGCAGTTTGGCCATGGTACCCCTTTACACCTCACCTGTAGCTCCTCTCTCTTCCTCAGACCGAGGAGAACGTGCCGGAAGAGCAAGGAGGTGTTCGGTCGTTTACTGCCCAAGAAGGCATTTGTTTTTCATTTTACAAACGCTTCCCTTTAAGTAATTGTTCCTGTTTAGAGCTTATACATTTCACTGGGCTCCGCTGCGCTATAAATAATCTCGATGAAGATGCAAGGATATGACTTTCACAAGATTGGACAATTGATTAAATCTGTGACCTGCAATTGCGAATAATCTTGGAAGGCTATTTAAACAGATGAAGGCCTAAATTGTCTTGCTTGTATCTGAATTAATTTCTCATTCATCATCATTATGGAGTGATTGGTTCTATTCAGGCTTTGCAGCCTGCTGGAACGAAACTGGATTTAAATGAGACTGTAACACAATTTAAATGCTCCCCAGCTTTAACGAGGCCAATCGAGCAGCTGCAATAAATACAAATATTTTTCTAAACATCCTTGTTTTAAATAATTACTTAATACTTTCATGTGATGTTCTTAAGTGGCAATTTCTGTCTCTGAAGTCCCTGGCGCTTCTTTGCAGAGAGGGCAGCAGGGAAAATCACTTTGCCTGTTTGCTTTGTGCTTATACGTGCATGCAACACACGGATGGAGGTTCTCTAAAATGTGGTTTGTAAATTTTAGTGCAAACCTGCGCTACGGTCTTGGTCTTAGGTACACTCAGTTTAACGGATTAAAAAAAAAAAATAAAGAATAAAAAGCAATAAGAAACAAACGGTGAATTGCGAATCGGAGGTCAGAGATTGTGATTGATTTGTTTTCTTGCCTGAAGATCCTGAGCTAGCTCTCTCTTCTTCCACCTACTTAGAGAGAGAGTTAAAAAAAAAAGAATAAAACTTTCCGAATACAGGGACCAGCTCTGGCTTGGACCTGTCCAAATCGACCCTGATCCCATCTCCTGCCCGGTAGCAGTTCTCCCGACCCGTACGAGGATCAGCCCTTCCGCGAGTTCGTGGAGGGACGGGAACCCCCGCCTTACAAAAGGAGCAGCGGGAAGCTCTGAAGGGAGCAGGCAACAAATGAGCGCTCTGGGGAGCAGGATACAGCAAAAGGCAGAGGTTCCCCCTCTTCCCCCACCACTTTGTACTCATCCAGGAACCTGATGCACCTAAATGAAACCATTTGTGTTAACGAGACGCCAGCTCATCCTGACGTCGGCTTTACCCTAGGGTGACGCTATTGTAAGAGGGCCTTGGGGTGACATATGGCGGAGGGTTTTTTCAGGGGCTCAACTCAGTAGTAAAATAAAGTAGCCAGGGTAAAGGGAGCATAAGAGAAAACAAAAGGAACCTTCAGATAGACAAGCTTAAAAGCTAAAGGAGCCGCACGCCTTTCTGCAGGTGCCGGCAAACGACCTAACAACCCAACAGAAAACGTGAAATATGGAGAGCCGATTTCCTAATGATGTGGGGGCTGGAGCAAAGAATAGGGCTGGGAAAGCAGATCCGATCCAGTTTAATCATCCAACCTTAATAAAAACATAGCCTAAGAGTGGGAAGTAAGCGGCGGTCTCGGCGCTATCTTACTTAACGGTACAGGAGGTGACATAAAAAACACAACAAAGATGAGCTGAGTGATTTGGTAGTAACGGAGCGATTTAATGCCCGAGTTACAGCGCTGCTCCCCGGGATCGTTTAGGTTTAACCAGTTCCCTAGAACTCATCTTCTTCCTCTTTTTGGTCCTTTTTTTATTAGTAGTATTATTATTCAGTTGTTTAAAATGAGCATTATCCCAAACATATGCGGTGCAATCAGCTCGGTCACACTTACAAGAACACGCTTTAATAAGGCAATCAATCACAGGCTAACGGGGGGGGGGGGGGGGGGGG
>JANRGW010022325.1:0-46722 GCA_024733675.1 Psilopsiagon aymara
AGTTGGGGCTGTTCAGTCTGGAGAAGAGAAGGCTGCGTGGAGACCTCATAGCAGCCTTCCAGTACCTGAAGGGGGCCCGTGGCGATGCTTTGGAGGGCCTCTTCATTAGGGACTGTAGTGATAGGACAAGGGGTAACAGGTTTAAACTTAAACAGGGGAAGTTTCGATTGGATGTGAGGAAGAAATTCTTTAGTGTAAGGGTGGTGAGGTACTGGAATGGGTTGCCCAGGGAAATTTTGAATGCTCCATTGCTGATGGTGTTCAAGGCCAGGTTGGGCATAGCCTTGGGTGATATTGTTTAGTGTGAGGTGTCCCTGTCTATGTTAGGGGGAGCCGGAACTAGATGATATTAAGGTCCTTTAAAACCCTAACTATCCTATCCTATCCTATCCTGTCCTGTCCTGTCCTGTCCTATCCTATCCTATCCTATCTCTATATCTATATTTATCTATATGTATAAACAGATATCAACTTCTATATACATTGATATTGATACCTATTGTGAGCTTTTAATACATAGATTTAAATAAATAATAATATTTATTTATGCATATACTTTATAAATATATACACTGATATCAATATAAATGTCAATATTGAGATCTATAGATATAGATAAATGTATATTTATTTTGATCTATAGATACATATGAGAAAAGCATTCAGTACTCTTTAATTAGACTTGACGTGGGGAAAAGAAGGAGGAATTTCTTTACAACAACTAACATATGAATTGCATAAAAATGATGTGTGTGGCCTCTAAGCAAATATAAAAGAGATTGCTTTGTATCAGCTTTTGTGGCATTGAATTCCCAATGATATATCTTGTCTTTCATGTCTGTGGGAAAAATAGTAAGCATTATGTTTCTGAGATTGTGAGAAGGAAACACAAATTCAGAGGCAAAAGACCAAATTTTCCTTCCTCCTTCCTGAAAAGTATAGTAGAATGGAGAGTCCATTGTCAAGTGAGATTCACTTTCTATGGACATATATGAGCTCAGTCAAAATCCTTTTATGGTCTCTAGGTTATAGGAAATGTTTTGGTTTTGTAGTTACAGGACAGAACAACTAAGTTGCGGGACAGAACAAGTGAGTTAGCCCAATATCCCAAACTGAGTGATTTCTAATTTTACAAAAGAAATGGATATCTAATGAGTACACAGTGGCTTGCACCCTGATATCTCACAGAAATCAAATAGATCTGCTATCACACGGCAGAAATCAATAGAACTGTGAGCACATGATGCTCACAAATCTGAACTCAAAGAATAGACCTGAGAGGCTTGCTGTTTTGACATGAGTCTGGAGGGGGCAGGGAAAAAGATCTAGGTAATTGTGTACGTATAAAAGGCCAAATCTTTAGACCATAAACCAGGCACACACCCAATGATGTCAATGTGTTTGGCTTACAGGGGAAGCAAAGCAAGATTTTATTACATGCTAAGTGCGAATCTTTGCTTGTCCAGAATGAGGGAAAAGTGCAAACAGGTGCTGGCTCAGCACGAATGGAAACTCAAGAATAATAGCAGCTTTTCCTTAGGCTCATATGAATCCTGAAAGACTAAATTTCTGTCAGTACCATAGTAAGTAATTATCTACTACTCAATCCACCTATGTCTGGGTTTGAGTCTATCTTCTGAAGCTTTTGACTGTGAGGCTGCTTAACATAATTTCTCTATCTCTGCCTTTTGCTTGTGCATGAGCAGTTGCAAAAGCAATCCGCCCTCAGTCAAGGAAGCTGAGGCCCCGCTCTCCTCTGGCTCACAGGGGAAGAAAGGAGTCATTATTGACACATGCAAGTGATTTGAGAAGAGACTGTCTACCCCAATAGAAAAAGACTTAGTTGTCTGGTGAATCAGGAAATGTCAGACTTTCTGAAAGGTTAATGGGAACCTTTAGAAACACATTAAATCTAATCTTACAGCATGAATGCTGATGACTTTATGTCAAGATCCTAGAAGCAAGGAAGGACAAGAAAGAATACTTCAGGTAAAAGTAAGTTTTGACCAGGGAGCCAGGAGAGTGTATTATTGCAACGTACTGTTGAATTTCTCCTTCCATACAGAGCTGGCAATCTGCCTGGTAACTTATGCTACAAGGGAACATACCGTGAGACCATTTGAACTGAAAGCAAAGCTCAGATTTTTTTATGCTTACTGAAGTTTAATTAAACTAGTGACCTGGTGAACTCTGGAATTGAACAAAATTAATTTATTTCAGAGTTATCTACTGTAAATGGGCTGTGTAAACCTTAAGTCACTGAAGGGACTGGCAGGGGATTGTATAATGCTATTAACACAAACTTTCCACTTCAGTCAGAATCATCTGTGCCTTTTTGAGGTTTAGCTGAAGAATCATTAAATATAGAATTCATAAATAAGCACACTTTACATGAAACATTTCTCCCTGTCACTTTACAATCTTACAGGCATTAACAGAAGCAGAAGCTTAGAGCATATGGGAACAAGCAATAGAAGTTTAGTTAGGTTTAGTTGCATAATTGACACAGTTCTGTGACATTAGCTTTTTAAGCAGTATTTTCTGATCTATCTTAAGGTTTGAATTTTTTTTTAGGTCATTAGTCTTTTGTTTGTGACTTTCTTCCATCGCCTGGCTGCTTTGGGGAGATTGCCTTTGCTAGTCGTTAGCAGGTTTTTACAATGTGGGCACAATTGGTTAATCCTATAATAGAAACCTGCTGTGTGAAGAGTGCTATTTTTACTGTACACACTGTATCTTGTAGCACAAGGCAGTTTTAGAAGGGGATCCAGCTGCCATTAAATCTATACATCTCAAGGAGTGCCATGAATAGATGCTCCCTGCATAAGGACGTGTCCTGCTGTTCTATTATCCCAGCTCAGGCTCTTAGTAACACCGATCTTTAGCAAATCAATATCCTTACTTCTCCTTTTTGATTCTTTTTTGTTCTCTCACTTGATTCATTGTTCCTGAAAACAAACAATGCCTGAGTCTCCACTGACCTGTGGATTTAAAGTGAGATGCTGGCAGGACCACAGTGGGGCTCCCACATGGCCCCCTAACCTTCACATCTTTCCAGGCAGGCCAGTGTGCCAAGGGGAGGGATAAGGTGGGGGGCAGTGGTCTATCCTGCTGAAAAGTTGTTGCCTGACAACCTTCAGGTTAACACTAGGCACTGTGACTTAGTGGTTTTACTACTGTCAAGAGTAAGCATCTAAACATTTTGATGAGTCTGCATGTTATTGCTGACCCTCACACCTCATGGCTTGTCCAGTGGGATGTCTGTGCCACAGCTTCCCTCTTCACAGCCCCTAGATGCGTCCCAATTCTCACTCTTCCCTTTTTGGTAGCTCCTGCTATAAGGGTTATGTTAGAAAGATGCTGTATGCATGAATGTGCATGAAGCATATGGGCTTGAGGGAAGAACACATGCTCATCAAGTTGCTTATTTGATGGAAAATCCATCCATATCCCACTTCGCTAGGATTAAACGAATTGCAAAGGGTTTCTACATAGCATTTTCAGAGCCACCCAGATCTTAGCCCCACTTAGGTGCTGGAATATTTCTCCTACTTTTCTTCTCCAAAACAATATAATTGCAATCAGATTAGACCAAACATGCAAAAATGTGCTTATGGACTAGACTTGTATGTTTTTTTCCCACGTCAGTTTTATGAATGCTAGACTCTAGGCTTAAGTCCATATGTTACTTTGAAGATTTAAGAAACAAAACCACACAACAGTGGTCTTAAGCAAGAGCTGCATTTGTTAATATATCCTGAAAAGTGAACATTTTACACAGACTCGACGTTTATATCAAAGTAATCTTGCAGAAACAAACATCTAAGTGTCATTCACCTAAAAAACTTGGCACATCTGTGCATTTATCAAGTCATTAAAAAATCCTTGGGGGTTTGTCAAAGTTCTCATGAATCATCCCAGCCTGCACACATCTCAACCTGAACCCTCTGGGAGAAGGCTAAGGTGACTGCTGCTGGTTTATGAAGGCAGACAGCTTGGAGTCTCTGCCAGGGAGTAAATAAATTGTGATGGCTGTGTGATATAAGAGATAAAGTGCAGTCATTTTTAAATGCTCCTGCACACAGCCCTTCCAGGAGAGATCTACAGAAAGTAATGAAGAGGTTTCTATTAATTCCTATTGATCTACACTTTCATTGGGAAATATTCCAAGGTTCCCAAGTATACAGATCGAAAACCATTCAGCTCTGCCTGGGCCATAGAGATGCACCCAGAGTTTTTTCAAGAGTGAGTACTCCAAGGAAGACCAAAATACACACACACACACAAAAATCACTTCATTGGGATTAAAACCTAGAAATCTAGTCAATTTAAATGAGCCCAAAACAAGTGGCAACAAGTGAAACTGGATTACTTTTTTAAGGACTTGTTCCTCATGCTTTCCCTTGTGTGCTGTGTGCCTTGGTGGTGGTTGCTGCTTCCAGGCATGGTAAGGCAGCAGCAGAAGCTGGCTGGCCCCAGGGATGCCCCTGTACTTCCCAAGGCCTGTCTCATTCAGTTTGCTAGATTTGGTTGCTGCAATGCAAAGATCTAATGTAGTATGTGACACAATGGTGTGTCTCAGGTGCTGGAGGAGGGCTGACCAGCACAACACAAGTGCGTGCCTCCTGCAGTAGCAGCTGGAGATGGACAAGATGCTCTCAAGTGGACCTTCATGATGGTGTATAGGTAGCTGGGCTGATCCCCTGGTAAAAAGCAGTCTTGTCACCACTGCATTATGTAGGTGTGAGCGTGGCAGTATAAGGAGGTACAGAAAGGGCAGGAAGCCTGAGCTGATGCTTGCTTCTTCAATAATAAAACGAGTGTGGGGAGAGCTGAAGCTTTAAAAGAGAAGCAGAAGAGCTGTACTGAAAAGCAAAAAAAGCCTAGCCAAATGGTCTGTAAGGAAGCAAGGCTATTGTTCACTGACACATATCAAAAATATTAGAGCCGTGCTTTAGCTGTGAAGCTCACATTTCCAGCCTTTCTAGAACTCACAAGCTGTTTGGGATGGTGTATGTGTCTTGATTTCGAGAAAAATGCACATATCTATTCCTCAATATGATGCATTTAATAAAAAATTTAATACATAGTCAATAATTTAAAATTAAAATGAAATTACCATCCAGCAGTAGCCTCTAAAACCTCCAGAAAGTCTGTATCTCATGTCATACTGACTCAGCGCTTCCTAGTTTTGTGGTATATATTAATATATTTTGTACAACATTCTCTGTATTAACAGAATTATTTCTACTTTTGAGTCAGGGTCATGGGATCATATTCAGAGCCTGTCTACAGAAGAGACTATAATTAAATTCAACGATGAAATTGAATCCAATGTGTTGGATGTCCACTAGTTAATGCCAGCTCCCCAACGGTATATATATATGTGTGTATGTAAGTACATTTAGGAATAAATCTCTAATGTCTCTAGATACACATGCTTGTATGCATATTTGCGTGTGTATGGCAATTACAATATATGTAGTAAACATTTTTAAGTCAGAGTTCTATATGCTATCTATGATCTTAAAAGATGGATTCAATAGATAAAGTCATGAAAATCTTATAACAATGACAGTTTTATAAAGATACAGCAGATATCTGAGACCCTAGAAAATGAGATGATCATGAACATTAAAATTCTCAGTTTTACTGAGGACTCCCTATGTCTAATTTAAAACCCATTATTTTACCATAAAATTGTATTTTTGGCAAGGGGTCTTTTAAAAACTGATTCCTTAAAAGCAATAATTATGCAATAAAAACTGAGGAGGTTTTCATCACTAGAATTATGTCTGCATTTTTAATATTGATGTATGTATGGGTTTTCCCAGGAAGAAATGTGTTTGCCAGCTGAGTTGCTTCAAATCTCTCCATGTGTAATCTGTGGCAATGGAATATTTTTTCAGGCAGTTAGAAGATAACTAATATAATTATTTTAAAATCTAAAAGAAGTCAGTTAGCAAGTAGACCTTGGTATGTTCCTGTACTCCCTGCTAAGCCACTGTCACTTTGCTTTTTTCTCCCTTCATTGCATAAGCTGTTTCTAACCTGTCCTGTCAGTCAGTCATTTTTTACACATTAAGGCCTGTTTAGACAGAATCCTTACTCAGAGAATTATTAACTGCTGTAAATAAAACAAGGTGACAATATTTCACACTAGCATTGGCTTTTTGATGTCATCGATGTATTTTGGTTTAGGCTCCCCTAACACTTCAACACAGCTTTTCATCTTTTGGATTTTTTTTTTTTTTTCTGGGGTGTTGGGGAGGGCAGGAAATGCTAAAGTTGGGAGGGTGAGCCCTTTCTCCTTCCCCCTTTTTCTCTGTTATTCCTTTCAGTATCTCCTGCCTGCACAATATTTCTTGAAAGCAAACCCTTTAAGTAAAGCAGCTGTCTAAGGAAGTTACTTTTACTTTGCATTGCAGGGTGGCCAATTGAAAATGAGCAACTTGACTGTGATGGAAAGAGAAAAATAATCTGGAAATATCTGGCAAACTGCAAAGCAATGCTGAACATTTTCTTCCCTGTAGGATTTATCTCAGAAACATCATGCATACTGGGTGCCCATTTACTTAAAGCACTAAAAGTTTTCATGTGGACATTTGGGGGTTTCAGTTTGGTTCCTCTCCACCCACCCCTCCATTCCCCGAGTTGTAGCTGTAATGTTTTGTCATGTACTCCTGAATCCACAGGAAAAAATGTGTGAGTATAAGGTAGGCATGTGCTGTGTTGAAAAGGTGTTTACTGTTCCAGGCTGGCTTGTTGTGTTTTGTACATGCGTGTTTGAGCACTGAAATATGTGGAAATTCATTTCCTGTGCTCCTCGTGGCTAAAATGTCGGTTGAAAAGTAATTCAGGGACACAAATAAATAGAAGTTGTCATTCTTACCTTAAAAAGAAAAGGCGGGGGGGGGAGCTTTATTTCCTTTCATAGATGTATTTTTCATTCAGGCATTTTGCCACATAATCTCTGGAGAAAATGTACCTCCTGTTTTCCCAGAGGGGCTTCGTTGCTCCAAGGAATGCCTTGGAGAACTACAGGGTGTGTAGCCACTTCTTCGGCAAAAGTATTGTAACTCCAATCTGCAGTGCTCTGAGCAGTCTGCAGGGAATGGAAGTCTATTTTAACTCTCTCTCACTCCGTTTTGAGGCACTGCATGGCTCATTAGCAAGGTTACAGGGGTATGATCTACAGTTGAGCTCTTTGTTTGTTCACACTCTGTATGATCCAGAAGCAAGAATATCCGCATCATGAACTACTGGTGAATTTATGACAGCTTCTGATAAGGCATCAGACTGAAGTTCAGTTAGAACTTCTGGTGCACTTCCATCATTTGGACTGAAGTGCCTGAACTACTCTCCCTCATCCTCTAGCCCAAAAAAACATTTGATCTTAAACAACCTTTTTTGCCTTCTGACCTTACTTTTAATCTTAATTGAAGTAACAAGTAGGCCTTTTCAGATCAAGGATCCTAATTGTAACATTCCTTCCCTAAGGATATCTGTAAGACTGATTTTATGGTTGCAATGAACGAGAGGTCTTCCTGTCCACATCTGTGACTTCTCTCTCTTTAACCCCTTCTTGGCAGCATTTTTTTTAGTTTTGCTTAGGATTTTTGTTTTCTAATAATCCCACTTCATCAGTTTTTTTGACCATTTTTTGTGTACTGTATAAGGAATCCAAGAATTTTTAATGGAAGATGCTTTTTAGTGTATTTACATATATATTAGCAAACTGAGGAAATGCATGCTCTCCTCTGGTCTTGAGGTCTCTGAATTATACCTGCCTTTCAAAGCTTAAACTACTCTGTCACCTTAAAAACAAAAATATGAACTTTCCTATATTTGTCAAATTGTGCCCATCACTACGTTAAGTGGTTTTAGGTAAGTAGATAAAGAAATCGCAGAATTCATGAATTGTGGAATATGTGAATTGCATTTGAGAAAGGCTATATGAAGAATTTCTGACAGGATTTATTAGACAACAGTCTATTTTGAAGCATTCAGGTCAAGAGACTGATGATCGCTAGGGATAGGATTGGAAAGAAAGCATTTTAAGCCACAGTCTTTCTGCTTTTAAGTGCTGACATGTAGCTTGGTGCTGTAGCAGAAGGTCCTAGCTTCAAATAACAGATCTCCTTGGATTAGGACAACCAAATTCTCACCCTTCATACCAAATTACTAAAGCTTTCCCAAAGTATAGCTCACACATGATTTTTATATATAGCCAGCTGTTTATCTAGTGTAAGAAAATGACAACCACAGCTAGAAGCCAGCAATGGTCATTAGAATAGAAGTATGGTAAAAATGTGTGAAATATTACTTCTGGTCTGGATGAATTTCATTCACTATTTAGGAAAGGGGAAAATTTGGTCCAATGCCTGTGTCAGTGTTGCACTAGGGGTAGAGATCTTGTGCAGCATCACTGGAGCAGAATCACACTAACTATAACAGCATTTTCTAGGTTTCCTAGAGGCATAACAGAACCCTAGAGGCAAACCTTTACCTTCTCACTCTTGGGATGCAACTACAGGTTTCAGTTTTTCTTGCATGAACTGGATATGTAGTGCTGGATATGCTCTGTTTTGCTCTAGAAATAAATAAATCAACATAAGCAAACTTTTGGTTGAGTGAATCACATTAGTTTAAAGAATAAAATTAAATCTGCTCAGCACTGACTTGAAATCTTCTGCTTATTTGTAATCTTTACTACTGTGCAAAGGGTAACAAGCATTTCTTTCCCAATGTTTTCCCTGTCTCAAATGGCACTGCAATTTAGACAATAACATGCATAGCACATGATTAATGAAGCTGTGCACTGAGGGCAGGACATCTGTGGGATCACAAAGAGCTGTTTTGTGTGCATGATACTGCATGTTCAAGAAACTTCACTAATTGATAATTTGTTAAATTAATTTACTTTCTCTGTGTAATGTTAATATAACCTTCAGTTTGAAAAGTGTACAGATTTTTAGCAAAGGAAAAAGGCAAGTAGTCAAATCCCCAGAGGGTGACTTTGGCCTGCAGCTCACCACTTTGTCCTTTACTAGGAGTATTAGTATTACTCAAGAGTTCTTAAAAAGTAACTAATGTTAAAAAAATTAAAAATAATAAAAGAAGTCACTGTTCTTTCAAATTTTTGGGATATTTTGAGCTGAACATAATACAGAAAAATATGCAACATACGTTTATCAGCAAAGGTAATAGTAGTTATATGAGGAGATGATACATGTAAACTGGGAATGGTCCAGACAGGAGTGTTTTCTCTGACCCAACCCTTTGAGAGGCATAGGGAAAATAAAAATGAAATAAATAGAATCATTGCTAATTCAGTGATTCCTCCAGAAAATTCAGAACTGGATCTCCATCTTTGCTAGTAACGCTAAGCCACTGAACTAGGAGTACAAAAGTCATCCTAAGTTTGAGAATAACTGACTGGATTTTGACCCTTTGTGCAAACTACAAGGCAAGTGGAGAACCTGCCCTAAAATAATGGTAAAGAACTTGTTATATACAAAATAACAACTGGCAAGTGAGGCAAGGTTGATAAGCTGCAGGGGTACTACCTTTTCCACAACAGAGGTAAGAGTTCTGATTTGTAGTTTAAGAAGTAAGAGAAAGAGATTGATCTCTCTAATGGAGAAAAACAGGGAAGCTATTCTAAAGTGAGGCAGAAGGGAAGGTAGTGCAACTTCGATTAGTTGCCTCTTCCAAAACTGCTGGGTCAGAGCTGTTGGCACAGCATCTAAATAGGAGCACTAAGTTAGTGCATATACACTGGCCTAAGGCCACATGAAAAAGGAATGTACATTCTTGTATTTGAATGAGAGGGTGAAATTACAGCATTCAGTAATTTTATTGACAGCCCATCTTTGATAAGTGAGTCTTCAATGACATATATCTACTTGTATTCAAACAGGAGTGCATTTTAAATAGTCATGTAAAGAGGAAAGTAGCAGAGTGGTGGTTTAATGCACCAGCTTTCACTTTCTTTGCTTGAGGTTTGTGGATGAACTCATAAATACAGCCATAGGACTCATAAAAGAGTTGTTTGGCTCCAAGCATGAACACTTCTGTCATTGCGTACTGACAGCTACTTGTCTCTCTTTTCTGTGTCTTTGGTCAGGAAGACTCATAACTGCACTTTAGTGCTTTAGTTACCATAGGTAATTAATGTAAAGGTAAAATTTAGGAGAACAGGGATTAGTATCAGTTGCTTCTAAAGAATGATACATGCTAATTACTCACTGGGGGGAAGAGCCAATGAAAAGCAATTTTCCTTGTGGAAGATGCAGTCCTCTTCTTGTATGTGCTCAAAACCATGAGTAAATTTTGAAGGTAAATATCCCAATGGTGAACTATAAATACTCCAAAGATTAACCCCTGCTCCAATCTATCAGTGCCATAGGCACATCATTTGCTCTGTCTGTGATACCAGTTACTAGCTGTAGGCATGCTGTGGTATGGTGATAATCCTGTTTAAAACAGTGAATTGCAAATGCGCCACCATGCTGGAGGTCCTGTAAATACGGATTAATAAGTCTGAAAATTTCCAATGGGTAGAATCGATTAATTGTGTATTAGCTAATAAAAAAATAAAATAAAAAGTGTAGTAGGGTCTGGTTTACAGCCCTGGATGGGCTCCGTTTAGGAGGGATTTCTTTAACAGGTGACTAAGTCTGAGTTTCAATGGATGTCATCAGCATACTTGATCTTTTCGAAAACGGCAAATTAGATTCATGAAAATGTTAGGAGTCTTGGCAAAATGATAAAAAGCATTCATGCTCATCTTGTTTTAGTAAGGCATAACTTCAGGGCTTGTAATTAGCTTCATTCCTGACCTTGATGCTTCATCTCAACAACCATTGCAGGCCCACAGATCAAGATCCTATCCGCAGCCATATGGAACCATCAGAAAATACATCTGGTTTCCATAAGAATCTCAATACCTCATAAACTCTTACAATGTGTGCAGAAACATATGCATGATGCTATAAAATCTGGAAACTGACATAGTGGAAGAATCATGAGGCAAAAGTGATACACTGTACATTGAAAAAAAAATGTACATTACTGAATGAAAATGTGCATTTCACATAAAAAGCAGCAGAACATACTGAGATATTCATATAGCCACCACACATTTGGTGTATTGTATTCTGCAAGCCACTGTGTACCTGATCATGAAACATCTTTGTCAAAATAGTTCCATATACAAGTAATACAGTACACTATATCTGGCTTCCTTTACAGTATAATGAAGCTTATATATGGTGGAGTTGTAACACTTAGTCAGTTGTCATTCCAAATCTATCTTCCTCTTTGCCTCTTTTTCTGAGAGATATTGCAGGTTATTCAACAGCCTTTCAGATTATTACTGATTTTCATCTTAGCCTGTTGGTAATACTTTAAAAATCAAAAAATTACTGTAAACAAGGCCAAGTTGGAGGTAATTCTTTGTTACTGTTGCACAGCTTACCAAGATATCTCCTTCACCTCTGTAAGAGTCTCATAGACTTTAAGGCACCCAAGACAAAGACAGGGCTTTTTGCTTCATTCTATGAACAGAACCGAACAGATGGAACAAAAGAAATAGTAGTACCGGAAGGTCAGCAGTTTTGGGTAATTAGACAACTAAACTAAGTTACAAAGAGAATTGGTAGTTAGATTGTGTCCAAATTAGATCCTACTAAATTGCCTCCTGACGAGTAGCTAGGGTCAATAACCATTTCTGAACATCTTGGTCAAACAACTTGTGGGCAAATCAGAAAACACCAGGGCAACTGTAATTGTCCATGACTCAACTAGTGTAATGAGAAACGATTGAAGTGAGTACATTTTACTGGTGTTGAAACAGTGTCCCAGATTGTTTTGGAAAGAGAGTAAACCTGTTTTTTCTAAGTGATTTAATAACAACTTCTGCATTAGCAGTGTAATGATAGCAGTTGCAGGGGGAAAGTAAAAAAAAAAGGAACTTCCTTAGAAAATGAACACTCATTGTAAAACTATCATTCAATCTACATTGCCAAAGAAATAATTGAAACAGAATGAGTATGTTCAGATAATATACAATAGAATTCTAGAGTTCCTGCATCATTTTTATTCCTTTCTCTTATAAAAGATGACTTAATTTTGTAATGAATTTAGATATGCAGGAGTTCCCTTTTTTCTCACTTAAACAAGGACTTCTTGTAATGGTGTTCTTAATACAAAAGACCCACTTCTCTTTTCATTCAGTGAGTTAACTAAACATTTTTTGCATAATTTAGAAAGAGGATTATTGTCATTTATCCATAATGTGGTGGCTACAAGGTATTTAAACATTTTGTCTTGGTTTGATATGCTTTCATTGTTAACTAATGCAATGGAGATTTTTAGTGAACTGAAAGGAAGAGAAAAGGAAAATCTTCATTGCTTGTCAGGTAAGTTGAACAGCAAGCTTTATTGTCAGAAGAAAAAGGACTTTTTGTCAAATTTGTTCATGTACAATGGAAAAAGCAGTTTTCAGAGACAGGCGCAGGACGAGCACTGTTTCTTAGAGCTTTTTCCTGGAAATCAGCATATGTGTTTGGGCAAGTGGTGAAGGTGCAGAACACCTGGAATGGGCTGAAATTAGGATGACAGACCACGGATGGTGTAAGTTGAGTGATACAGCGCATTTTGGTGGAAGCTGGTAAAGCTCACGATGTAATGAGTGCATTTAAATATGTCGTATTCTGCAGAATACAACGTAGAGAGTTCAGGGAAATGTTATTAATATTTCAGTGCACATCTTTTTATATGAAATATACATCTTGTGCATGTAAAGTACATTTTCAGGAGCTTGCTGAATTCTGAGGCTAAGATATAAGTGTCTCAGCATTAAGCCTGAATATTTCATTACATCATAAATATCATATGTTTCAGTATATAATGGAAGACAGATAATTAAATATTTGATTTTATACCAGCCATAATGACCCTTCATATGAAGAACTGTTTTCATCATCATGACCCAATTACAAGTGCAGTGAAAAATTTCACAATAATTCCAGCAAAATGTGGCTACGGTAATACTGGATGTTGTAGCAACATGGCAATGGCTCTGTTGCAGTCTATGCCTGGCCTTTGTTACCACCAAAAAAATGCCCCGGTGCTTCCAAAGTAACAAACAGTGATTCTTTTAAAGTTCTCCAGGTTGAGGTTTATTTAGCATGTGGAGGACCCCTTCCACTTCAGATTATTGAACTGGCTGTTCTGCGCACTACTAGTTCTCCATTTCATTCACTCCCTCTCTATAAATGGAAAATACCCTGTTCTCCACTTACGTAGCAATCAGCTACGTAAGTCACTAAATATCTTAAGACCACTTGGTATTCATAGGCTAGTATTTGACCCTGCTCCAACCATGGCTAGTTTTGTATGTATGGCAATTCAGCAAATTAAGCCCTTATAATAAGTAGACTCAGACTGTAAAGTTCATATGGCTAAGCATATTTTGTTCAGGTGTAGAGGCATTTATCTACAGTGCAAATAAAGACAATGGTTTGATTATTTTACCTTATCCGTCTACAGTGTTCTATTATTTGGTTCTATCCCTTCCTCTTTCTTTGATGAAGTGTGAAGGTATAATAGTGAAACTATTTCACACATCTTGTCCTTGGGATAGACTGTTTGGCATCTGCTGCAAGTCTCAGAATAATGACAAAAGATTTCTACCTAAATCTCTGGGCAACAACTAATGATGCTAGGATGATGCAAAACCATAAAGATATAACTGTTTTGGGACATTTCTTTAGTGACTGTATTGCAGAGACAATCTGCAAAAACAATACAAATCGTGGTAAGATGGAACCAGAAGGATATTATACACAGTCAACGGAGTAAAATAACAGCCTGTGTGTTGTTAGGTCCTCACTACTATGTACAGTTTTAAGGGAGGACTGACACAGAACTCTTTCTTCAGAATCTTGGGCTGAGGGGATATTGTCTGCCTAATGTCCTGATGGTCTAAAGCAAGTGCAAGCAAGCTGTGTTTTGTATTTGTAATGTCTATGCTTGACTCTCTAGTCCCCTTTCTCCTTCTTTTCTCTTCTTTTTATTCATCCTTTCTTCCTTTCTCCTTGACATCCTCCTCTGATTGCTGTCTACCACTGCGTTGTTAAACCTGTTTCTTTTCCATACCTTACAGCTCCAAATTGAGGAAGAATACTTCAAGATATAGCTACCTGGTTTGAAGGGCATTATAGCAGTTTCAGACCTTGAGAGAAGGATTAGAGTACAGGAGCAGATCATCTGTTCTGCAGACCAATGCATGCTTCAGCCCAAGCGTTGCTGAAGCAAGTCCCATTCAAAGTCTTATCCTGCAGTGTAAAACTGCTGCATCTGAGTTTCCAATCTTGGTTGGTCAGGAAGTGCTTGCAAGTTCTTTGTGAAATCTGGTGTTACGAGAAAATGTCAAACTGTTAGATCATGCCAAAATAGTACAGCTAAAAGCAAGCAGCAGCAAGCCCACAAAATTGCAAGACATATACGCTTCATGAAAGTCCAGAGGATGCCTGGATAGGACTAATTCTCTTTGCTCAATAGCGCAAGGTTATTACAAACCCAGGCTCATAAATTAGGCTGTATTTATTGTCCTTCAAGCTAGAAGTGGTAGTGCTGTGTGAAAAGAGCTTCTGTGGGTCAGAATTTTCTTGTGTGCTAGTTTCCACATCTGCAAGAGCCAGAGATGAGAAAGTTTGTTTAAATTTGAGAGGAGTTTTAAGCATCCTTCCTGAATTAAAGCAGTTTTCCTGAGTAGGCAGGCAAACACTGGGAAATAAATATGCCTGCTGCCTACATGTTGTGACTCTGATCTGATGAGTATTTCTGGAGTATGGTTGCGCTTCCTCTATATTAATGGGAAGTTGAATTATTTTCATTATTATTTAGAGGCTTTAAGCTCAATCCTCCTTATGAAAAGTTAGTTTGGTAGAAGTTTTGCTGGAGAAGATACTGCAGTGCATGAGTCCATCTCTTCAAAAGTTACAGCCTAGGTAATATCATGCACTGTGTACACTTCAGTGAGAACATATCTTTGCTGCCCGGCTGTCCTCCATGAAGCTATTTACCTGGGGAAAATAAGAGATGGGCTTATGCAGGTGCAAGTTTTTTTGTTTAGTGATACTTCAGAGCATGAGTCAGTAAATACAACAGAAGACACAGGAAAATAATAACAAAAGAAATTGTGCAAAGTCTAATTCAACATTGGTCCAAAAAGGGGGAAGAAGCAAATGCAGGCCTGCCTTGAAGGGATAGAAAAAATATTTCAAGGAAATACAAGAGCTTGTCTCATCTGCCACTGAAGGAAATGCAAGTCTTCACACCAGGACCCCAAAATCCCACTTTTAAAGGAAACAAATACTTAGTACTGAGGGTTATGCTTTCCTTAGACAAGAAACAAAAAACAAAGTTGCGGACAAGTAAGTTTTTAAAATAAACTGTGCTCTGTTCCCAAGGGTTTGAAAGCACAGTCAAGTCCCTCGACATTTCAGGTATGGGTCCTTCAGTAGGATTAGCAGAGTGTAATTTCGCACTAAGAAGTCTTGCTTGAATTGGACTTCCTGTTCCCTTGGTCTTTCACTACCAGCTACATATGCTCTTTGCAAAACTCACTGTGGCTCCAGGCAATGTGTTGCAAACAATTAAAACACTAAGTAGAAATTTGTGTGTTTGTAATTTTCCCATGGAAGCCGCTGGCAAAGGAAATGTGGCCAAATAGAAGTTCAACACAAAATCATAGAATCATTTAAGTTGGAAAAGACCTTTAAGATCATCAAATCAGCTCTTAACCTAGCACTCCCAAGTCCACCACTAAATCATGTCACTAAGTGCCACATCTACACATCTTTTAAATACCTCCAGCGATGCTGTCTATGACACTTCCCAGGGAAGCCCGTTCCAGTGCTTGAAAACCCTTTCAGTGAAGATTTTTTTTTTCCTAATAACCAATCGAAATGTCCCTTGGTGCAACTTGAGGCTATTTCCTCTCTTCCTGTCACTTGTTACTTAGGAGAAGAGGCCAGTACTTGCCTAGCTACAATCTCCTTTCAGGTACTTGTAGAAGGTAGTAAAGTCTCTCCTCAGCCTCCTTTTCTCCAGGCTAAACAACTCCAGTTTCCTTGGCCACTTGTGCTCATAAGACTTGTGCTCCAGACTCTCCACCAGCTTTCAGGCCTTTCTTTGAACACACTCCAGCACCTCAATGTCTCTCTTGTAGTGAGGGGTCCAGAACTGAACACAGGATTTGAGGTGCAGCCTCACCACTGCTAAGAACAGGGGGACGATCACTTCCCTACTATAGCTGGCCACACTTTCTGATACAGGCTAGGATGCCATTGGCCCTTTTGGCCACCTGGGCACAAGCTGGCTCATGTTCAGCTCTATCAATCAACATCCCCAGGTCCTTTTCCACTGAGCAGCTTTCCAGCCCCTCTTCCTCAAACCTGCAGCACTGCATGGGGTTGCTGTGACCCACGTGCAGGACCTGGCACTTTGCCTCACTGAACTTCATACCATTGGCAACAGCCCACTGATTCAGCCTGTCTGGATCTCTCAGTAGACACTTCCCACCCTCGAGCAGATCAACACTCCTGCCCAACTTAATGCTGTCTGAAAACTTCCTAAGGGTGCACTCAATCCCCTCAAACAGATCACTGATATTAAACAGAACTGGCCACAGTACTGAGTTCTGGGGAACTCCACTTGTGACTGGCCACCAAATGGGTTTACCTCCATTCACCACAACTCTTTTGGCCCAGCTACCCAGTCAGTTTTTTACACAGAGAAGAGCACACCAATCTAAACTATGAGCAGCCAGTTTCTCCAGGAGGATACTGTGTGAAATAGTGTCAAAGGCTTTACTAACATCTAGGTAGACAGCATCCATAGACTTCATCCAGTAAGCAGGTCATCTTGTTATAGAAGAAGATCAGGTCAGTCAAGCAGGATCTGCCTTTCATAAACCCATTCTGACTGGGCCTGATCACTCAATTGTTCTGTACATACTATGTACTCAAGCTGATCTGTTCCATAACCTTCCCCAGCACTGAGATCAGGCTGACAGATTTGTAGTTTCCCCAGATCCTCCTTCTTATCCTTGTAGATGGGAATTATATTTGCTAACCTCCTGTGAGCTAGAGTCTCCTCTATCATCCAGGACTGCTAATAAATGATTGAAAGTGGCTCAGTGAGCACTTCTGACAGCTCCCTCAGTCTTCTTGGATGGTTCCCACCCAGCCCCATAGACTTGTGTGTGTCTAAATTGGTGTAGCAGGTTTTCACTTGGATTATTGGAGCTTCATTCTCCTCCCCATCCCTTTCTGTTAGCTCAGGGAGCTGAGTACCCAAAGAACAACTGGTTCGACCATTAAAGATTGAAGCAAACAAGACATTAAGTAGCTCAGCCTTTTCCTCACCCTTTGTCACTATGTTTCCCCCTACATTCAACAAAGGTTGGAGATTCTCCTTAGCCCTCCTTTTGTTGCTTGTGTATTTATAGAAACATTTTTTTGTTGCCTTTTATGGCTGTAGTCAAATTAAGTTTTAGTTGAGCTTTGGCTCTTCTAATTTTCTTCCTGCATAACCTCTTGATATCCTTGTAGTCCTCCTGAGTTGCTGCCCCTTCTTCCAGAGGTCATAAACTCTCCCTTCTTTCCTGAGTTCCAGAAAAAGTTCTCTGTTCAGTGAGGCTGGTCTTCTTTCCTGACATCTTGTCTTTCATTATATGGGGATGACTTGCTGCTGTGCCTTTCAGATTTTCTTCTTGAAGAATGTACAGCTTTCCTGCAGTCCTTTGCCCTTCAGGACTGCCTCCCAAGGGACTCTGTCAGCCAGATTTCTTAACAGGCCAAAGTCTGTCCTCTGGACATCATGACAGGTGGTAGAATTTAACCTTTATCTTTGAACAGTTCCATGGACTCTAGCCTGGTCTGGCACTTCACTCCTCTGCAGGAAGAGAAACACAGACCCTGCTCCCTGGGACACAGGTCAACACTGTCACAAAGAAGGATGAGCAAGGGCTTCTCTCTCATCCACATTTGGGCAGCTGTCTATGGCCCAAAATGATGAGGTCAGGTTAAAAAAAAATGAGGCAGAGCTAGCAGAGGCTTAGCGCAGTTTCCCAAAGCACTATATATTAATTTGTATCTGAGTATGAAAACGCAAGGATAACTTTAGTTCCTGGTTTTGAAAATGCTGGCCTTAATCTACATAGACCATCATTTATTCCCTGCCCTGCCCCCTCCACTCCCTCCTGTTTTTTAACAGATGGAAACATCATTATACAGAGCTAGTTTCTTTCCAGGTGGAATGCCTCCAATATAAAAGTGAATTTCTCACAATCATTTATGGACAGAATTAAAACCAGAACTTTTAATGAATTGGAATTTACGGTCAGAAAATTCCAGTTAGATGAGCAGAAGGCAGTAGCAAGCTTACAATGGGGTGGGTTTGGATTTTTATTTTTCATTTTTTATTATTTTTCATTATTCAGAAAGCTCAGCAAAAAAAGGAGAAACAGTGGCCCCATTCCAGCTTCTCCTCTTTTGCTTATGAAGTTAGGGCAGAGCCTACATCTCCAAATTTCAGCTTCCCATTTTAATCTTTTTCAAGCTGAAATAAAGTTCAAAAACAAAGTTGCTCAAGCACAGCCTTGCAATTCATTCTGCCAGCTACAGACACCTGCAGAGTCACCAGAAGATTACTCCTAATGCAAATAATCCAGCCCATGGCATGGAGTACATCACAGAGATTTAGTTACCACGATCGGTGGGGAAACCAGAGATCTGTGGCCAGAAATATCACACAGATGGGCCTGTTTGAAAATCCGCTGCATCCTGGGCTTTCAAACCTTAAAACCAGATGAAGTGATTCCAGCGTGACCCCTGCTGTGATATAATGGATCCTGTCTGTGTGTGCAGTGTTTGTCATGATTTACCTCTTGCAATTCCTGGCTTGTGTAACAGACAGCAATTCTGAAAATGAATTACTATTGATTAGACATCCTGTGCTATTGAGTTCTAGGCAATTTTATGAATTTATTTATTTCAATAAAAGCTTTTAATGACCCCACTAATTTCAAATGGCCCTAGCAAAACATCAACTCTTCTTTCCCTTTTTCCTGTTTGTGAACTACAGATACACACTTCTAGGCCCTGTTTATGCCAGCTATGACTTGTTGACACCCTTAAATGGACAGAGCTACCTGATTAAAATTACAGTGTGGGTTTTGGGAGGAGCAGGAAAGACCCTCTCCAGGGGATAGAGTTTGCACTCAGAGTGCAGGGGGAGCTCTGGCCTTTCTGCTGCAGGTGGAAAGAGACAAGCCCCAGTCCCAGCACATCTCTGGGGCAGACCATCCCGCCGGCAGAGCATCTCTCCTTCTGCTGAGGCAGCAGCAGCAGGATGGAAATAAAGGGCTACAGACAATACAACCAGAGGGTGGGCCCCTTAATTACCCCTCATGCCCTCCTGTCAAATAGAATGTTCTGCTGAGAAAGGAAAGGATTAGGTGCTGCTCCACTAAAGGTGGGATTGTACGGAAATGAGTGAAGGTCCTAAACAGGCAGCCTAGCGTTTGGAACAGGCTGTGTTTTAAAATCTAAGTCTTGCCAATGTCTTATTAGGCATATCTGCTTACTGCAGAAATAAACACTGAGGTAAAATGTAATCTGGCACTGAGCTGCTCTTTGACGGAAATGAATGACAGAATGCTCACTGGAGGCAGGCTCTCTGTGTTCTCTTTAAAAGCCTCAGAGATTTCTGCAAAGGTGTTTCCAGTGCATGTATATTAATGGCTTTTTAATAGGAATTTTTACTGTATAACCTAACACATGAGAATAGTGTGCACATTTCAAATATGAACAGCCTGCTTCCTCTCGTCAGAGGAAATGGATTAAGCAGTATTTTCTGTAGTACAATGGACTTGAATGAAGGAATAACATGGCTTTTGGTATATGACAGTTTCCGGAGACTGACACAAAAATAGGCTGAAGAAAGTCCTCAAAGGCACCTATATGGAACATTTTAAGGCTTGGAAATAGCTTTTGTGTAGAACATCCTCCTTTCATTCAGCTCAAAAGAATGCGCTTACATGGCAGAAAGGACAAGGGATGGGAGTTACGCACGGCTTCCTGTGATTATTTAAAACAATAATCAATGTGGTACTAATGCACTGAGGTATCAGTTCTGTAAACAGCCTTGACTATGCTGGCTATGGAATAATAAAATTTTAAAGAGGGGAAGAGAATGTGAGAGGCAGAGAAGGAGGAAGAGAAGGAGCTCCACAGGGGCTGCACTATTACAAGCAGAAAAGCAGGTTCCTGAAAGATGGATCTGGGCTCAGGCAGGCACTTAGAGCCTTCAAACAAGCACTATATGGAATTAAAGTCTCAACCTCACTGTAAAAACATGTAGCAATAAACTGTGCTGTTTATGAGACAGAGTATCTACGATTTTAATTAAAATTTGTCAGAAATATATACTTTCAGGAATGGATGCTGAATGTAAGTGCTCTAGGAAAAAAAAAGCGCAAGATAGAGGGCACAATATAGTCAATCTTCAAGAAGTCTATGAAAATGTAGGCTTTTTTATTTACTTATTGGGTGAGTATTTCATACCCTAAAAGGGGATCATTTCCACAGGTAAGTTTTGACTGTAAGGATGGATTTGAAAATGTGCTCATGCAGTGAAGTTCTTAATCCCTGAATAAGCATAAATAAGGCAAATGAGAATCCAGCGGCTGATCTGGTACCTTAACAAGCGTTTTTCCTTTCTGTGATGGTGAGTGCTGCCACCACCACAAGGTGCCAGTCCGTCCCTCCTACTTCTTTCCCTTCTCTCTTCTCTCCCATCCTCCCCCACCCCCTTTTCCCTAGCATTCAGTCTGGCATTCAAATCAAAGGTTTTCTTTGAAGTTATAACCTAAAATGGGAAGTTGATAAGTATTTTCCTCCCAGTGCTCTAGTGATGATGAATTGCTGATCACGAAAAGGAAATGACTTTTTTTTTTTTTTTTTTTTTTTTTTCATTTACATGCAAGCAGTAAAAGCCAAGGCTCCACACTGCAAATATGTGCAAATTCATCCACTGGCTGTGTGCGCTACAGCAAATCCTATGGAGATAAGGAGCTCAAGCAGCAGGGGTGCGGCAACATAAGCTTCAAAGCTAGACATGCAATTTAATAGGCAACAAACTTTACAAAGGGCAAAGGGATATTTAACAGGGAGGTGAAATATTCCAGCCATTAAGAACAGTAAATTGCTGTGATGGCCAGACGTTTAACTCGCAACTCAATATAGAATGTATGCATGGGAAGAAATATAGAGATTTGTCCAGGAATTAGTTTAGCTAATAATTTTTTTTTTTTTTTTCAACTAAAGGGATGTTCTGAGGGATGGAGATTGTTGCTGCTCTTATGAAGGGAATTAAGCAAAATAATACTAGGGAGGGCTTAGCAAGTGGTGCTGAATGCTCAAAGTAATCATCCTGTTCATCATAAATGATGGTGTTTAACAATAAGCAAATTAGACCATGGCAGTCTTTTAGGAGGCAATTAAAGCAGTAGATTTTCTGTGGCCTGTTTTCACATGCATGGGGCCTGATTCAACCCCATCTACCTCTCTTTGGCACAAATACACCTCTCCTTCTGTGTCTTCAGCACATCTATGGCTGACTTTTACCTCTATCAGTGGTAACTGTATCAAGCCCATAGTACAGGGCAGAAATGTTCCTCAAAAGGAAAAAAAACACAGCCTTTCTCTTCTAAACATATATCATTCCTTTTTAAAACAACAGTTCCAGTAAAGAACTGATTCTGGTCCAGATTCCTAATGCTTCATCGTGGGAGACTGGGAGGTATTCAGGTTTACTGAACACTTGCAGTAACAGAAGTTGATTGGCCTTTCTTCCCCAGCCACCTGGATCTTCAGTTAGACAAATTAAAAGGCTGCACCTTCATTGCAAACTGGTCTTTTTCTTTTCATTCTCTGCAGTTAATTTATATCCCATCAGGTAGCATCAGGATTCATTGCATTTAATGGGAAATGCACTCTTCTGGATCAGATACCTGTTTCCAATTTTGAGAGTATCTGATTCCAATGGCAGAAGTGACAGGAATAAAGAGGAAAGGAGAAACAAGTGCCTATCGTATAGATTTCTGCCACACTATAAAAGAGCTGCCATTTTCTGAATCACTGGAACCTTAGAATTTACTTATATTTTCCGAAATATGGTGGTGAAAGAAGCAAAAAATTAACTCTGTCTTTATTTAAGCTTATATAAAAAATAACTGTTCCTTTCTTTGAGAACAATAACTGGCTTTTGACACAGAAGTGCCTTTACCACATCATCTTCCCAGAGTCACAGACTTCTAAGGAGCCCACTACTCTGCAATGATACCCTGCAGAATCATTTCTGACATACAGTCTAAGTCAGCATCAGGCTCACTACTGGTTAGAGTGGGAGGAAGTTAAGGCTCATTTTCACCTGCTGTATCTTTCAAGTATCAGCTTGAGGGTTTGACACGGGGAGGAACAGTGGATAATGTTGTTGTGTGGACTATTTTTCATTAAAAAAACTCCCAAAACATTTTTTTTTCCTTTTTTGTTTTGTTTTGTTTTTAAATCATGTCACAGAGACAGCATGTTTTTGTACCAAGCTTTGATGAAATTTGTATTAGGAAGAACACCTGTGCAGATTTATTTGTGGCAGAAATGTCAGTGTAACATTTTCCTAAGAAGAAGAAAGAAAAATTGTGTAGTATCACATCATTAATCCTGTAGAGCTCTGCTTCAGTTCAAAAACAGTTTGGCCAGATTTATTCAATCTATTTGAATTACAGAGAAGCTAGACCTTTGCAGATTACTATTTTCAACTTGCTTACAGGCATTTGGAAGATTTCACTTCCTATATAGCAATTAAACAATAAGGAAAATTTGGGATCAGCTTTGGTTTCGTTATATCTCATCTTTGGAAGCATTTGACAGGTCTGAAGAGATGATGGGCAAAACAACCAGGAGAGTGGAAAGAAAAGTATTAATGTTGCTGTGAAAGAGTAAACCAAGAGAGGCTTCTTCTTAGCCTGTAAAGAAACTACTGAATCCTGCCCCAGGTTGCTGTACACTCAGACAGAATATTTCATCAGACTTGGACATCCAAGCCATGTAACCAAGTTGGAAGTTAGGTAAACCACCAAGTGGACACTTCTACTTTGCCAACATGTATATTCAGGGATCTTTTCAAGTGACATTGACCTGCTACTTCCTACCCACCAACAAACAGCCCACTTATATTTGCCAAATTTAGTACCTTCATTCATTTCATCAGGAAGTAATAGACATCCTCAAGGACCTGCAACCTGAGCCCTGAGAAGTGGCCTGTGCTTCTCACCCTGGGAAAGAAAATTCTCAACAGCTCATACCACTCCTGAGGGCAGCTGCCAGTGCAGCACTCAGGCAGAGGACCCTCCTCTGTCTGACTATCTGCTAGTCCAACGGTGAGGAAACCTGCATTGTGGAACTCATTTCTGGGCAGCTGGCACCCAGTATCATAGCTCTGATTTTACTCAGCAACTAGCAAAAGACAACTTCAGGGCTGCCAGAAGTACCATAACAGAAGAAGTTAGGCCAAGACTGAGATGGATGGACGTTTTTTAAATAAAGCTACATTTCAGTAGAAAGCACCCTATAACTAAATATGAGATGTTCTATGAAAAGGGACCAAATTTGGCCCAATTTAGGTAAACAGTAGGCTTGCATATAGCTACACTTGGTGAGCTGCATCAAGTGTAGCTACTCAGGAGTCCACATTTCCAGCCCTACTTAAATATGTTCCCCAAGCTATGCCACCTAAAGGCCAGAGGGGTTACCCAGAGCCCCCAGTTTCTATGACAGCCTGTAAGCCCTTATGATGGCTTTGGCTGGGACAGAGTTAATTTTCTTTGTAGTAGCTGGTGTGAAGTTATGTTTTGGATCTGTGCTGAAAACAATGTCGATAATACAGGGACATTTTTGTTACTGATGAACAGTGCTTATACTTTGTTAAGGCCTTTTCTGTTCCTCACCCCACCCCACCAGCGAGCAGGCAGGGAATGTTGAAGAACCTGGGAGGGAACACAGCCAGACAGCAGACCTCAGCTGACCAGAGGGATTTCCCATGCCATATGGCATCATGTTCAGCATACAAATCTGGGGGGAAGAAAAAGAAGGGGGCATTTGGAGTGATGGTATTTGTCTTCAGAAGTGACTCTTCTATCTCATGGAGTCCTGCTTTCCTGGAGGTGGCCAAACACCTGCTTACCGAGGGGAAGTAGTGAATGAATTCCTTGTTTTGCTTTGCTTGTATGTAGGGCCTTTGGTTTACTTATTAAACTGCTCATCTCAACACAAGGTTTCTCAATTTTAACCTTACAGTTCTCTCCCCTTCTGCCAGGAGAGGAAATGCACGGACTGTTTTGTGGAACTTAGTTGCCAGCTGGGATTAAACCACAACAGCCCTAAAAGACTGTGGCAACTGCTAAAGTTCACGGCCATGCCGCCCTGTATCCCATGTAGGAGATGGCAATGCCACCACTCTTGATGAGCTGGAAGCATCTGCCCTCAGTCTGTTCAGAAGCCAGTAAAGAATGGAGCCAGGATGGCTACAAGAAAGGCAAACCCAGCCGTTGTCCACGGTGGCAGATTTCTACTAGCATCAAAGTGACCATGGCCATAATGCCTGTGCTAGGTTGATGGGAAACCAAAGTTGTTGCCAGAGGGCGAGGTCAAAACCAGCAGCAGTTGCTCCCTGCCCACTGACAGTGGCAGGAGGAGATGGGGCAGCCATATCTGTCCTGCCTTGTCTTCACTTTCCAGCTCTGCTCTCCTTTCCTTCCTTTCCTGTAACTGGAGCATCCCAGCTCCAACAACACAGTCCCAGGACAGCATCATGCGATTTTGTATGTGCTGCCATCAACAAAATACCCAGGAGAGCAGAGAACATCCCAACCTCACTGCCGTTACTGGCAATTCAAGGTGCACTTTCACCTCTGTCTGCCTCTGTGAACACAAGTACCTGGCAGCACATGCATTTGCAAAAATCGTAATAAACTAACTCTCCTTCCCTGGGGAGACAATGAAGATAGATACAGCCTGTGACTCATGTTAGCTATGTTGCTGAAGGCTTTGCTTAATGGCGGTTTCAAAACTGGGGGGTTGTCATGGTACAAAAACCATGGTAAAGATGAAGAGCTAACTGTTTCATCATAAAATGCATGAAAAAAAAAAAACCCAAAACAAAACAAAAAACCAGTTATGGTCTCCACATGTCCAGTTTAGCAGCATTTGAGAGTTGACATACCTGAAAGAAGTGAGGAAGAAAGGCCTTTTGGTTAAGACACTGGAATCAGAGAATAAGGAGACCTAGATATGAAGCACTGCTGAAATGGACCTTCCTTACTCTGCCTCAAGTTTTTTACATTTCCTCAGGCAAAGCATTTAGTCTCTCTACTGGATTTCTCATACATAAAAGAAGGGTAGTATTTCCTTCCTCTGTCTTGTCTAATTACTCAATCAGGGCCAATGCCATCAAAGAACGAACTTAGCTAGCTAAAGTAAAATTTAAGTGACAATTAAAATATGGGTCAGAGAATCACAGAATAGTTAAGGTTTTAAAGGTCCTTAGGATTATCTAGTTCCACAACCCCAGCCATGGGCAGGAACACCTCACACTAAACCATATCACCCAAGGCTATGTCCAATCTGGCCTTGAACATTGCCAGCAATGGAGCATTCACAACTTCCCTGGGCAACCCACTCCAGTGCCTCAACATCCTTACACTAAAGAGTTTCTTCCTCATATCCAATCTAAACCTCTCCTGTTTAAGTTTAAACCCATTACCCCTTGTCCTATCACTACAGCCCCTAATGAAGAGTCCCTCCACAGCATCACTGTAAGCCCCCTTCAGATATTGGAAGGCTGCTATGAGGTCTCCACGCAGCCTTCTCTTCTCAGGATGAACAGCCCCAACTTTCTCATCCTGTCTTCATATGGGAGGTGCTCCAGTCCCATGATCACCCTCGTGGCCCTCCTCTGGACTTGTTCCAACAGTTCCATGTCCTTTTTATGTTGAGGACACCAGAACTGCACACAATACTCCAAGTGAGGTCTCATGAGAGCAGAGTAGAGGGTCAGGTCACCTCCTTCGACCTGCTGGTCACGCTCCTTTTGATGCAGTCCAGGGTACGGTTGGCTTTCTGGGATGCAAGTGAACACTGCAGGTTCATGTTCATTTTCTCATCAACCAACACCCCCAAGTCTTTCTCCTTAGGGCTGCTCTGAATCTCTTCTCTGCCCAACGTGTAGCTGTGCTTGGGATTGCTCCCACCCAGGTGTAGGACCTTGCACTTGGCGTGGTTAAACTTCATCAGGTTTGCATTAGCCCACCTCACAAGTGTGTCAAGGTCCTTCTGGATGGCATTCCCTCTCTCCAACATATCAACGGAACCACCCAGCTTGGTATCATCGGCAAACTTGCTGAGGGTGCACTCAATCCCACTGTCCATGTCACCAACAAAGATGTTGAGCAAGACCAGTCCCAACACAGATCCCTGAGTGACACCACTCATTACTGGTCTCCAGCTGGACATTGAGCCATTGAGCTCTTTGCGTGTGGGCATTCAGCCAGTTCTTTATCCACCAAGTGATCCACCTCTCAAATTGGTGTCTCTCCAATTTAGAGACAAGGATGTCATGTGGGACAGTGTCGAATGCTTTGCACAAGTTCAGGTAGATGACGTCAACTGCTCTACCCCTGTCCATCAGTTCCGTTGCCCCATCATAGAAGGCCACCAGATCCGTCAAACAGGATTTCCCCTTAGTGAAGCCATGCTGGCTGTCACCAAGCACCTTGTTGTTTTTCATGTGCCTCAGCATTGCCTTCCAGGAGAATCTGCTCCAATATTTTGCCAGGCACAGAGATGAGGCTGACTGCTCTGTAGTTCCCCAGCTCATCCATTTTCCCTTTCTTGAAAATGGGGGTTATATTTCCCTTTATCCAGTTGTCGGGAACTTCACCTGACTGCCGTGATTTTTCAAATATGATGGACAGTGGTTTAGCAACTTCATTTGCAGCTCCTTCAGGTCCTGCGGATGGATTTCATCAGGTCCCATGGACTTGCATACGTTCAGGGTCCTCAACATGTTCTTTCAGCTGCTGCCTAGATCTGGAGCCATTTGAAATCTATATACATATACATTAAAAATCATCATGTACTTACATGTTCTGACCTGGGCATTATAATATGAACCTTTGGGACACCTGAATACCCTTGCAGATTAAGCCTTCATTTCTTTGTGGGTATTATTTGGGGACTTACTGCAGTGACTGTAATAATAGTTACAATTTAGGAGCCAGAAATATCCAACTTTCAGGGAACATATAGTTGAGTTGCAAACTTTTTTTTTTTTGAGGAGCAAGCAGTTCATCTGATAAGAAGGGATGTCAAAATGAGAGGGTTTAATGTAATTTGGTGGTGAATGAAAGATGCTGTATAACAAGGTCTGTGTGATCACAAAGGCTGTAAAAGAGTGGGAAAATACATTGGAGCATGCTTATCCTGTTTGACAGCACCATTCACAATGTGTCATTATAGATATTGATGATTATATAACCATAATTAGTGTTGTGTTTAAATAGCTAAATGCAGAAAGAAATGTCAGATCATTAACATAACTTTAAGTTAAACCATCTACTTTATGTCTGGTTGTACAGCCTGTGCATAAGAACTGAGGCAAATATTTGAGGTACCTTGTTTAAAAGAAGAGTTACTATAATCATAAAAGCAAAGCTGCTTGCCAAGAGCATAAAAACCTAATAAATTTTGCAAGAAAATTATGACACCTTCAAATCAATGTTGGTAATGCAGGTGACATTTATGAAAGGTAAAATCATTCATATTAACACAGTCGATCTCCAGTAACTGTCAAAATGGATTACAAACTCACTGTCCAGAAGGACATTTTGCCAGAGCAGGTTTTGTTAGAACAAGACAGGCTGACAAATCAGAGTGACTTCATTTTTTTCCTGACAATTTCTTCATTTGGACTTAAACAGCAACATACGGATGCCTTGTTTTGTGTAAATAATCAGCATCATATAGTCATCCTCTGTTGTTATTCACATGCTTTTTCTTGTGATGCTCACAGGATCAGCATTGACTCCATGCATGAATGCAGGAATGGACTTCATAAAACAGGGAAAAATGTGCAGTTTTTCAGTGTAACATTTGCTATGAAGGATGAAAGAGAAAGTCTAGGAAAACATCATTCTCCACAAGTCTGCAAGTCCAGGTGACAAGTACGGCTTAGCATAATAATGCTATTATATACAGGTCAACTACTTTTGAAAAAAAAAACCATGGGATGGGAGAAGCTACAAAAGTATTGAGCAGAAATGTGCTTATAACAATTATTAAAAGAAAAATCAAGAGGAATCTTTGTTCCGGTTTCATATTTGTCAAAAAAGAGAAATCAGCTATACTATAGAAGTTCCATTGCTTTATTCGTATAGACATGCAGGTGTTTAAATGCTCTGTAATGCATTACCTGAAATCATTTTCGAAACTTAATTAATACATTCTTACATTCTTACATAGAAAGGTCCAATGAATATGAAAAGTTGTAAAAGACAATATGTAAGCAATAACAATTAATAATGTAGGAGTGAATAGTTAACATCCTGCATTACACCACCTGACACAGAAAAACACTATCCATGAAAATTATGTGGTGCTATTGCAATTTACAAATATGAACGATTTCATACTGGAGAATGAAGTCAGAAAATCAGCATAAATTGTGATATGTTAGAAACATGAACATACATGATAATAAAGATAATGAGTTATAAAATATATGATCTGATGGACACCAGGAGATATAATTCCAAACACAGAAGTAAAAGACTGGGGACTGGTGCTAATGAGAAAATCACTGGTGAGCATGGGAAGTTAAATTATACATGCACTTCAAGTATGACCTGACATGAGAGAAATAAAACCACCCCAAACAGTCAGTGTGTTGCAGAGGAAGAGAATATATTTTATGCATCAAGGTAGTATAAGAATCATCATCTAGATTGTTGCATCACTACAGCAGATACATTGCATAGGGGAAAAGCGCCAAGAGGGGATCAACATAATTCAGGAAGGGCCTGAACTGGGAAAAAAAAAAAAAAAAAATCACTATAAAATTCATTCTGGCTAAACAATGGCACAGACAGGATATTGTGACATTCTAGAACATCTGGGCACCAGAGGTGAATTGTTTAATATAACCAGGAATCGAAGTAATGTAAATGTAAGGAAATTAGGAGTGAAATTTTAAGAGGAATTTCAAGAAAAACTTCTTGACAGTGAAATATATTAGATTGTGGAGTAGTCTCCCCAGGGAAATAATGACAGCACTGTCACTTGAGACTTTTAAAATTACACCAAAAAACCCCTCACAATAGGGTATCTAGTAGAGAGAAGAGGCTTTGAATTGGCCTCAGGGAGTTGAACTGAATGACTTAATTGGTCTTCTCAGTCTCTAATTTCTGAAGGACAGACCACGCCCTATGTGTTTCCCACACAAGGGAGAAACAAGCTCAGGCAGCCCCCATTCAGGGTATTGAGTTTCCTGTTGCCCATGCTGGGGTGGAAAGAGGGCTGAACTCCCCTGGCCCTGGCTCTCTATCCTCCTGAGCACCCGCTAAGCACCCCTACTTCCTCTGCCACATCCCCATAGCTCAGTAAGGAGCAGCAGTGGGGCCTGGATTAATTTTTTTTCAGTGTGTTGTAGCCTCTCATCTGTGAGAATTGATGACAGGAAAAGATTTTTTTCCAAGAGACACTTCTGCACCACTCTTAAGTTTAGAGGAGTCTTCTATATCTAGAGATTGGCTGTGGAGAAGTTACAAGCAAAAGCATCTGTGATACTCAGGTCCTACCTTTCTGTCTAATTGATCAGAAGTTCCTTCTCTTTGTCTGAGCCCAGCAGCTGATTTTCTTCATGCTGTTACTTGGCATGACTTTTCATATCGTTTGACCACCTAGAGAAAGGTTCAGCTTACGTTTCAAGTTTCTGCATTCTGTTTTTCTTTTACCAGAAAGAGCAACAAGAAAAAAGGAAATAAGAAAAATATTGTTACTTGGACCAATAAAGCTATAAACCATGGAAGAGTTCTTGTAGTGTAAAAACAAAACTATTTTTACCTCCATTTATACCTCCCTTCTTTCCTGTTATACATCTGCTTTCTACAATGTAGTAAGGGAGGTTCTGAGTGTGGTCTGGGATTTGATGCCAGAGAAGTGTGTCTGGGGCAAAAGATACTTTTGACACTACATGTGTATATAATGCTTTGCTAAACTCAATCAATCTTAAGTTCATAAGCATAAATTCAAGCAGTCTTAAGTTGCACTGGATTTGTATTGAGGCCACAGACAGGGAAGTGGGGTGACAGCCAGATGCAACTTTCGTGTCAGTTCGTTTTGTATGTAATGGCGATTCAGCAAACTAGTAGCAGATAGCAAATTTTAAGCATGTGAGCATCCCAATCAAAACCATTCTGCCTCAGCAAGTGCTTAATTAATCTTCGTTTACAGAATGGAGACCAGCATATCAACATAATTTAGCTATCATGAAAAATACTACTGGTTCTCATAAATGAGAAAGGCTGTCTGTTACTCAGAGGAATCTGGGGTTTTATGACAGAGGACCATTGGATGAAAATAGCAATCAGACACAGAGCAACCATGTTGTCCTCCTGAGCCCCACCATTTTGCATAACTGGACTTTTCTGACAAGATACCCCCCTCCTAGCTGGAAGCCAGGATGTTATCCTGCTCAGTGTTTTATGGCCTTTTTGGTGTATCTTTAGGGTTTCTTCCAGCTCACCTTTTACAGGTCTTATTCTGAGTCATTTCACATCTACCTTTTACTGGTGTAGCACTAAAGTGTTTAGCACCTAGGTCTAGATCCCACATGAAGAATAAAGTGTTGAGATGCTGCAGGAGTAACTATTAAGCTATCAAGTCTGAACTGTGAGGGTCTTCTTTAAGTAACAGTCAGGGCATGGACCTCTTCAGCCCAGGTTGCCCCTGGGCTGGAAATGGCCTCTAACTTTGTGCACCTTGTAGCAGGCATTTATCTTCTACACACCTATATCTAGTTATGTTGGTGGGACAGGTCCTGCTGGTCTTGTCTAATGGTGTTTGAAATCAATGGAGCCCTTTCCTCAGTTTCAGTGGTCTCCCGATGAAATCCTGTTAACAAACATGCTAAAAATTATAGAAGTCTTGTTTTATGGACATATAGGTTTTGTGTGCAGTTTGGTCTATTTTTTTTTCTTAACTTCAAATATGTTTTAAATATTTAATTTGTACCCAGTTTACTTTTTTCCCTTTCATTCCCTTCTCGCACGCTGAATCACATTACAGTAAAAAGTCCTTGAACTCATTGCTGAGTTTACGCACACAGATAGTAATGTTACCTGGCTTTTAAGGCCTTTTTTGGGGGGTTTAAAGGAGGCAAGTGCTGCTTACCCTATTTCAAAGGTGGGAAATTGTGGTACCTGCGCTGTGGAATGACTGAGCTGGGAAAAAAACCAAGGCCCCTGACAGGTATATTGCATTTCCGGTGATTCCAACAAGCACATTCATATGTTTACAGCTAAGTAAAAGCTTTACCACTTCCCCTGATCTGAAGTAATCTCTTTTCCTCCTTCCCTCCCTCCTAAAATCCAAATCAGAAATGCTTCCCCCGGGTCATTTGCTGAAACTAGACTGAAAAATAAAATAAATTAAAAAAGCCATGAATGAGCCTTTGAAAGGTGCTGAGGAGAATTAGAGGAGACTGTCTTTGTGGGCCTGAAAAGCCATGATAATAAGCTCCTCCATCAGGGGTGGGGAGAGGCACACATATAAAGGAGGGTCTTGGGCTGCACATTTCACCAAAGAAAAGTTCCAGCCTTTTTCCTTGGAAAAAATCCAGCTTTGAAAATGGAAAGCGACGCAAACTGATCATTATGGTTGAAAGCACCATCATTAAAAAATCTCTCGTCATTCACAGGCTCCTGACAGCTGGTCACGGGGGCCTGAATAAACACAGCCAGTGCCGTCTTGATTTTGGGGAAGATGCTCCATGTTTCCCTAGCTGCGGGGGGTTGTACCTCTTAGAACCACCTTGGGCCCCCCAGGCTACCTTCCAGCTGGCCACCTCGGGGAGAAGCAGCCCTGGCCCCCCACCACCAGCAGGACTCCTGACTGGGGACAATGCCCTATTGAGGGGTTTAGGATGCTGTGAATACCCACCAGCCTGTATTGTCCCGCTCCCCTTCTCCGCCTCCTTCTCCCCCCTCTGCCCTCTCTCAACCTCTCCCTTTTCTCTGACAGCATATTTCCCAATCTAGAAGTCTTTTGCTGCTGTTGGTCCCCTTGTCCTGCCATCACGCCTGGCTGAGCTTGCTGTCCCAGCAGCAGCCTCGCCCCGTGGAGATGCTGAGCTTTATTCAGTGCAGTACAAAACAAGCCTGGTGGCTTCCCAGCCACACAGGCTAGAGCAACAACTAAATGCTTAACAGGCTCTTAAAACCAGAATGGGGGCCTGTCTCCTGTATCCCACCTGTTTCTAGGGCAGGTTTCTAGGGAGGGTCCTGTGTGTCACTGGCTTTTCTCCAAAGCAATTTTAACTCCTCCATCAGCCCCACAACACTATCTATTCTGTGCCAAGCCAGACTATGTGTCACTTATTCCAAAGCATCTGCAGACACTTAAATTGCCAATGAAGTAAATATTGCAAAGGCTTTACAGAGAAAAAGGGGAAGGGATGGAGAAAGAGGAGAAGGAGTGAAGCTGGAATGGAAATCAGCACTGGACTGGTTTTCCTTGCATGTTGCTTGCTAGTAAGCAGGGGCTGGAAGTTAGGAAGGGGGGGAAGAGAAGGGGAAAAGAGGGAAAATGCAGGAGGAGAGGAAGCCAGTCCTATAGGCAACACCAAATGAAGCCCATAAACAAACATCTGCTTTGAGATGTCTAAAAGAGAGCCAGGCTTTGGGCAGCTTGGAAAAAAAAGAGCCTGCCTTATGTGTATTTAATGATTTAGATACACTGGGCCTGAGAAAAGTTGCTGAGCATTTAATTCTTTATGGAAACAGGGCTTGTAATTGCTGAGCTTTTGCATCCTATAAGAGAAAAAAGCAACAAAAACCCTCAAAGGCTTTGATTTCTCTTGAAATTATTTTTCCAAATGAGTGTTTGCAATAATTCAGAAGTACATGCATACTTCCCAGGGTGTAAAATAGATTTTTCTGGAAATTCCTATGTGACAAGAGTCACTATCCAGTGGATTTACTGCTACTGTGAAATGACTGTTGAAATGACATATAAGTGACATTAATGTGACACCATTGGAATGCAGAATAGAAACAGAGAGGCAGGTTTACACTGCAAGGTCACAACAACTCCTACTTTCCGTTAAAACACTGTGAATTATTGCAAGTTTCAAATGAAGGAAGCCAAGGTTGGGTGCTGGGCACGAATTGGTCCACACATTCTGTTCTCATGCTGATTTTGCGCCTTATAAAATTGCAACCTCTCTTAAATGGTTTCTCTTTTCCTTTTCTTTTTCTTCTTCCTTAATAATTGTACGGATGCTAGTGTTCTGATTAATACCCACACTGCAAAATTAAATCAGACTTCCTCACAGCTCATTCTTAATTTTAAAAGTTCCTTCCCATTAAGAATATTTCTTTTGATCTCAGAGAGACGAACTGTGATTAAAATGAAATATTTAATTATTTATTAAGCATTTTGTAATGGGAGGAACATGATTGCCATTCTCAGTGTCACCCTGAGTTTTTTTTCACACTAGAAGGCTCTGAGCAAACCCACAGTGCTTTGCAATCTCTGTCATGGGTGGAAGGGTGGAAGAAAGGAAATGGAGGCTGGGAGAGGCACAGGAAGTGCACAGTATGTGCTGTATGTGACCAGCTGTGCTGAGATGAGAACCTGGAGGTGAGATCTTGTATTCCTGAAACAGGGGAAGTTTTGCTGATGGTGTCAATGCAGGATGTTTGAACCACTCCCTCCCACACCCAGCTCAGCTAATCTCTGATCCATACAAGGGCCAGACACTCCTCCTCAGACCAGGGTGTTTCTCAAGAGAGTAATCTTTCTTCAATGGGAAAGAAGTTATCATTTATTTTGAACATTAAAAAAAACCAATCTACTCTTATTTTCAAGCACTTACACTGCTTCCTTGTTATCTGTACTCAAAAACAAATGCACACTTCTCTAGGAATAATAAACTGCACAGAAATACTTTGATTGTTTTTAGATTCTGCAGAGACTTGAGTTCTAAAAATTCAATTTGCAGTATAGGTCTGACTCAACAGAACCCATTTGCAGCAGTGTACACCTCAAGTCACAAAATAGTGCCAAAATTAAATTTAAACCATCAGTTCTAAAAATAAATGTTGTCTGATGAACTGAATTCACTACTAAATTTATTCATGGCAGTTCTGCACAATAGGTCTAGGGATCAACTCAGTAATTTCTAGCAAGAACAGGAAGAAGCACTTGTGATAATGTTAAGTTGCATTTTCCTACAAGCTCAGTGTTTTTTTACCTCTCAGAACTTGCTCATGCTGCAGTCTCATGCTAAGGAGCCATAACTGGTGGCACTGCAGAATCATCGTGTAACTTGTATGTTCAAAGTCAGTACCATATACACAGACAAGGCAAGTCCTCTCATTCTGTCCAGAAGGAATGTGGGCAGAGCAAAAAACAAAACCAAACCACCCAACATAGGGAAAAAACCTCAGCACCTACAAAACACAGACCCCCAACATGCTACAGACACATTGTGCTTTTTGGTAGCAGATTAGTGAGTTTGGGGCCCATGGGATCAGTAGCAGTTGAGAGAGTAAAATGTGTAGCTCTAAAAAGTGGTGTCAGCAATGTACGTAACTAAAGCATCATCAGAGGCACCCAGCAGGATGGGATATTTAGCTACCATATATCACCATGTCTGCTCTGAACACAATTACATCAGCATACTCTTTGTGAAAATACTTCCGAATTTTGCCTCAGTAACAATCAACTACAACTGGCTCTCCAGTTACTCTGTCACAAGTGCTCTACGACTGCTTGATCTTGTTTCTTTTTATTTGCCATGGGGTAATAAACAAGATGTAAGGTTTTACTCTTTTGTTGTCAGTTTCACAATTTTTGTGGAAATTGTTGAGAATCTCAAAATCCTTCCCAAGTTAGCGGCCTTTTCACAGTACTATTGCTGCTGTTAGTAAACAAGGAAGTAATGTTGCAGCTTTAGGGAAAGCCTGTTGAAGCCAATTACAGACTACTGATAGAGCAGACTTAACACTTGTATACCATGTAAAACCTAGGCTTTTCTTTCACAATGTGATACTTCCCCTGAGAATGTAGAATTCTTGATTGGTGATTTTTTTTTTTTTTTTATGGCCTTGAATGTAAAGAGGGTGCAGGAAGAGCATTTGCTGCTGAAGTTATCCTAACCAGCCCAGTATAGTATATGAACAGATATTATTGATTTTTTTCCTGATCCCACAGCATCACTCAGGCGAAGCGCTGCCACTTTTTACAGCTTCACATTGCTCATGCCTGTCCCAAAGCCATGTGAGGAGGTCAGACTTCTGCTGATGATGCATGGCTCATCAGCTTCCCCATAATGATTTTCTCTTCATGCTGGATTCCACCTTGTGTGCCACGCACATCAGGCATCCAGCTTAAAAATAGGGGGGGTGTCTGCCACTCAAGCAGAAGGAGGAAAGGGAAATTAAAACTTCTTGTGATCTGCCAATTCCTGTGGGCTGCTCCATCACTGCCTGCCAGGAGGAGCACAGTCTCTGTGCCAAGAGACTTGGAGTTGTGTGGGGGAATGCTTGGCAGAGCCCCCATAGTGCTGCTCTTCCAGCTGCCAGCAACTCCAGAAGACCAGAATCGTTTCTCAAAGACCATTGCTGCCGCTGACCTGTGATAAAATACTTTCAGCCTGGTAAGAAAAATTATTATTAAAGCAGCTTTTTGCCAGGGAGGGAGCACAGAGGTTCACTCTCTTCAGCCAGCATGCAGATTGCTGATGCCACCATCTAGGTCACGGGGCAGAGACAACAGCAGCCGCCACTTGATCTGTGCTCATACCAAGCTCAGCTGCTCCAAGCCTGCACATTAGTGCTCAAGGGGAATGTTTTCTGAGGCACAGCATTCACTGAGAGGAGGCACGAGCCTCCAAAGATGTAAAAATAAAATGAAGTCCCTAGGAGCCTGGGAATTCAGGGGCTCTCACGAAAAAAGTCATGTCATATTTTCAGTGGGCCCTAAGGGAAAAAAACACCCAAACAAACAAAAAGCCAACCTACCAACCAGCCAAAACCCCCAGCAACAAGGAGAAAAGGCAAAATGAATATCTTAGTGGCAAACAGCCAGTTTGGAACTACAACTAAGTTGTTAATTTTGAACACTGCCCTTTGCTGGTGCTGTACAGGTCTGGGGCTTGCCCTAGTTTATTATAAGTCTGTGTTTAATTATACCTGACATGGAGACGTGGGTTAATCTGGTAGACACAACGCAATTTTTGTTTCATCTCTGCAGGCCTGTGGGAACATGTGTGAGCGTGATGGATGGCAGTGGGAGTGTACACATGCACATCCCGGCTGTCTGAAGACGGGACTCTGGATGTTGGTCTTTTCTGCCAACATTTCTGTCCTGCCCGTTCTGTGATAACTGCATGCAAGCCACACAGCTGGTAAGCAGAAGCACTGCTTTCCATCCCTCAGAGCATCTCCACACTAGCTGCCAGGAGGGACTGCTGACAGTCCCTGAGCACCCTAACGGGTTATCTAAGTCTGCTCAGGGCAATGCACTGAAGGCAGGGTGGTAAAAATGCCAGCCAGTGACCACCAGCATCCAGACAACACCAAGTCACCTCTTGTTTCCATCAGAAGTGAAGCTAAATTGGTGAGCTTCAGTTTCTGCATTTGTAAGAAGGATGTGGTATGAGAAGTACTATAAAGTTTAGTGAATGTTTGTAAAGCATTTCATAGCACAGAGAAAAACCCTCCTGTCTAAAATGCACTTGTCAAATGTCAATCTGTCAGTGTCAGTCAAGCGTATGCTACCTTTCTTCTGCTTCTGAGCCACATTACAGCCTCCTGTGCATTAGCTGACAGTGACATGACATTTCTTTGACTTCAGGTACAGCCTGACATGTGGGCAGCAGGGGAAGAAGCAGCCCTGATGGTGGGTGCAATATGGCATACATAAAGTGGCTCATGTCAGGATGCATCCCTCATGAAATGCCCTGCGTTGCCCCCCCCAATAAATCAGTCACTTCCCATACAGAGTGTTATACTTCCCCATTACACCCCTTGAAACACTCAAGTTAACTGAGGGGTTGCTGTTCACTGACAGAACTCCCTTGCCATCCAACAGGGAGGTGAAGTAGAACTTCACCTGGCTGGTATGGGAGCAGCTCCAGGGGGAAGTCATCTGCTCCATCACTGACTCTTACTGAAGCAGTGGAGACCTCTGGGAATGAGGTCCCAGAAACACCTTTCGATTGCCATTTGCAGGTATCAGAGATGGAGGCAGCATTGCCTTGCCCCTATGACAGTCACCTGGTACGTATCTCTTCCATGCAGGCCATGCAGGTGTAGTTCCCAACAGAAGCAATTTGGATGGTGTGTGTGAAGTGTAAGGGATGTGGCTGATCAGAGATTGCAGAGAGTGCAGTAGTATCACCTGACAGAGAATACTGTAGCATCCTAGGCCATCTATTACATCCCTTCCCCAAGGAAGGATAGAGAATATCTGGGTTTATTTATGATCAATGTTTGTCTAATGTGCTCTCAAAATTCTCCAGTGCTGGCAATTCTCTGGGGGCAATCTAGCCCAGTGGTATTCTGTCCCTGCTGCTAGAAAATAGTTTTACCTGTTTGCTGATTTTTTGTTGCCGTCATTTAAGACTATGAGTTATCGTCCTCCTCCTTCTCCTATCCTACCCCTTTTTGCTGCAGCTTTTCACCTCTCTGGAGGCTGTTTTCATGCTACTCCTCCAATTTGCTCTTTAGGCTGAATAACTCCAATTTGCTCAATTTTTATTCACAGGTCATGTTTTCTAGACTACTGAATAATTTGAGCTCTGCTCAACTGACCTGTATCTTTCTTGAAGAAGCAGAGATCTCAGTGGAGCCTATAAGAGAGCTGGACAGAGTCAGAAGGATTGCTTCATATGGTCCTTAGGCAAGACTTCACAACTTGCCTTACCATGACTTTTTTCTTTTCACAACAACATCTCAGCACAACCAGGTTAGAGACATGACATCTCCAAATGCCTTCTGCAGAACAGCTACCCAGCCAGATGCTCCTCACCCTGTACTTGTGTAGCTGGCTATTCCTGTCTGAGGGTGGGATCCTTGATGCAGGAAATCATGCCCCAGGATGCTTGCCAAAGCAAAGCTGGATGCACGCTATACTCATTTGTATATCATTATCTGGAATGGGTTGTTTCACAGACACATTTAATTCTGAGCTCTGGGAATGATCCAACGGCTTGGTTGGCTTTGGCTTGTGTGTCAAAGTAATCTTTTTCATCTGTGCTCTAGCAGGAACTACCTTGAAGGGTGCTTTTGCTAGAGCTGGTCCTCTGTAAAGTTATACTGAAAATTATTCTTTTGTACTTGGATCTGTTAATGAGTCTGCATAGCTTTTACCAGTGGGATCAAAGAACATTAAATAGTCTGGAGAACCTGTCAAGAAGAAACAGTCATCCAGAAAGTCAGGTATATTCTTAAAAAAAAAAAAAAACAAACAAAAAAAAAAAAAAAACCCAAAAAAACCCAAAACAACCCAAAACGGGAAAAAAGAAAATAAATAGGAGTTTCCTGAAACCTCTGGAGTAAGTTTTCTTTACTTATAAAAACCCAACCTGCTGTGGATATGCTGAAAGACAGATTCCTGCTCCTTTGAGTAGGCACAGGGACATGCACAAGATCCCTTTTTATAACATCCTACAGTTGTTAATATTTCTGTGTTTGGTGACTAAAGGGAGACAGATTATTTTGGGGAGGTTACATTGCAGTAGCTTCATTCACTATATGTTTTGCTTTTAATAAAAAAATTGATTGCCTCAGAAGAATAGAAAGGGTGCTGGTAGGAAGGTTGCTACAGCAGAAAAAATGGAAAATAAAAGAATGAAAGGGATCTACTTTTTTTTCCTGTCTCTTTTTATTGCTTGAAGCTGATCTATTTTATCAGTAGGGAGAAAAAAAAGGTATCAGCAGCTTTTCATTCAGATATTTTCTTACCATGGCTTTGATAATGCTGGAACGGGATAATGGGAAACTCTGACCTTTGACTGAGAGCAGGATTGTGATAAAAAACATTAAAAAACAATATTCATATGACATATTGTCTCAGCCTTTCAGCCCCAAGACAGATTTCCTCACCTCCCTTCTCTCTCTGGTCCAAAGCCCATTTCTCAGAGCGTCAAATGCAACATAAAAGGAAGTAATGACAACTTTGCCCCAGAGCAAAGAATCTCCAGTTGATACAGGCCATAATGAAGCACTTTGTGTAACATCACCCTCCTTCGTCTCAGGGTGGGCATAGAGCGTTAAGGACAGGGGGTCCTGGTGGCAACCACAGGCTACTCATTCTTACTTTGGCAGGTGCAAGGAGGTAGCCATCTTGCTGTTTGCATGTGCCACTCCAGCAGGCACAACCATTGTAGCTGCAACACGCTTTCCCCTCACTCTACAAGTAGTGAGCGTGTTTTTCTAAGAGAAGTCCTTTTTTTTCTCACGGCAGAGGGGTGGGAGGAAAGAGGACATTATATCCTTCCTGTTCTTCCCATGTGGATTTTCTTTTTGTTCCATGGGTTGTACTAAATTTGTAGTTATTTCCCATGTGAGTAATACCTGGATAATTTATGGCTTACATAGGCTCAACACTTGAAATGAAAAGCATATTGCCATAAAGATTTGAATTATCTTCCAATATTTCATGATATATATCCCATCTTCATGGGTTTGTATTGTTATATATATCATAGTTATGATTTCCATGGTATCAGAGTTCTTGTTATCTGCCAGTACTCTCCAGCTATAAATGCCAAAGCTCTCCAGCAACCACTGTGTCCTTTTTCAGGCTTATAGTTCTGTATTCTGTGGGTATTCAGCATTTAATGGTGCTGAATAAAACAGAACTGCCACCACGCCCTTGCAGAAACCCCAGCTAGGATATTGATAGTGTAAGTTTCATTTAATTCCTTGATTCAACAGCCATTTCTAGATGTTTCTGAGCAATGCAATAAACACAAAATGCAGTGCTCAAATTGAATATTTGAAAGTCAATCAGGCTTGAAATTTAATTTTATCTAATTGGTTTGCTACATTCACACACAAATGAATGACATTTAGAAAAACCCAACCATCCTATATAATTTCATGTTTACTCCAATCACAAGATGTATTTTTTTTAACTTCTTTTAATCTCATTTTAATGCTTTAGCTAATTGACTACCCCCTCTGCCACAGGTTTAATACAGTGGTTTGGAATCCACCTTTGTTCTACTGATACACAGTGCTATCAAAGCAATGTCAAGTCTTGTTTAGCATGCAGTGCAGGATGCCTAAAGGAAAATCATATATGCTCTTGTGGATCACATTTTTCAAGGTGGAGAAGGGGTATTTGGTAATTCAGTGACATTTGCAGATAAGTGTTGAGTAAGGAATTACACACAGCACAGTGTTAAGTTTATTGGTCCTATAGTAATCCAAGGGCTGGTACTTTGTGTTCTTTAATTTCTTTTGCAGTTTCTTTGTTAATCAATTACATACACACACAAAGAAATACGTCAGTCCCATTTATAGCCAGTGGGTAACATTATGGCAGATTTCCAAGATTCTCTTTTGAAAAAGGTGTTATGCCATAAGCTAAGTCAGTGATGCAGCCTTGTGCAAAAAAATGGATACAATGATTGTCACCTCAACACAAACAAAAAATTGAGAAGAGTCTGTGAAAGCACAAGGAAAATTATAAAGGGCTGGCAGATAACATATAGAACAAGTTTGCCAAGAAAACTTGTCTACAAGAGAGACCACTGTGATGCACAAGATTGAATATAAAACCACAAGCGAATTACATAGATGAAGAGTTCCCATTGCATCTCTTATAACACCAGATTCCAGACGACCTTCAACAATGGAAACCTGAAATCCCAAAAGGATGTTGCAGGATTCACTGCCACAGTACAAGTTTGCGTATACAAAGGCACAGCATAGGGCCGCTGGGGAGCATGTCCATGGTCCATGTGAATGCCTCCGTGCAGGGGAGGTCAGAGTGGTCAGACACAGTGCTTTGTTGTCCTCATCACATCCCCTTTGGAGCTACCAAGGGTGTTCTGCACAGCACCACTCTGATCTGCACAGCCACATTCAAAGTCAGCCAACATCATGGTGTCTTTTAATGAGGAGTAATGTGCTCCTATAGATAATAAGACTATACATATCTACATTAGTTAAAGCTTTAAAAGGTGCACCAGAAGGTATATAGGTATAGTGTCCTTCTCTAACAGCTGGAGAAGATATAGGAAGACATTTATTTGGAGAGGACATTTATAAGGCCACGACTGCCCACTGAAAAAGGCTGAGCCAGGGATTACTTGCTTCTTCCCCACAAGAACTGTCATTAGTCATTTCTGCAAATAGGGTACTAAACAATGCAAATGGCAGTTTGGATCCCATATTATTTATTCTGTCCTTTAAAGCACTACCAACCTTTGTGGATGTTTTACATGATACCATTCTAATTTATGGCAAGATCTCACTTCAGTGAGTACCTGCTTTTCATTTCACATAGGACAACCTGAGAAATCAGAGCATGGAATTATTTTACTTTTATTTGGGCATTATTTTTCTTGATTCCCTTTTTCTTCATACTAACAGCTATACAAAAGAGATTAATCCCTGCTGAAAACTCACCTAGGGCATAAATGTTGCTGCTGAACATATATATTATTTTTTGTCACATAAATATTATTTTTTGTCATATATCATCAGAGGAGATATTTAGTTTACCCTTAAACTTAGTAAGATCTATTATGTCACCTTGATATGTGAAGCTTTACACTTTCAACTCCCAGTATAATGAGGTGAAAACACAGCCCTCTGTTCCATTAAGCTCTGCCAATTTGTCTTGTGCAAAGATGGACAGTGCCTCCTTCTTTAAGAAATAACTTATGGGTAGCAAAGTGATAGAGTAAGGATACAGCTATGCTCAAAATACAGAGTATCTGAAAATAGTATTTATAAAATCTATATAGCATTTGTACTCAGAACTTTAAAATTCACTTCAGTAGTGACTAACTCATGCCTGGTTAGCTTGTGATGAACCACGACGCAGACAATTCAAACATCATTTCAAAAGTTTCTTGCATTGTCTTCGTTTTCTGCAAAATGTATGCTTTCATTTTTCTGAAGTTGAAGGTTTTTAAGCCATCAAAATGCCAAGAGAACTCTCGGGAAGGGAAGAGAAGCAGTGGTGTTTGACAGAGTCAGCAGGCAGTTGGGAGCAATACTTTCTGGAGAACTGTGAACAACTTCATTTGTCTCAGGAGAACATAGGTTCTGACACATAACAATGACAATTTAAATATTGCCATTAACTGTTCCAGGAGAAGTAATTTGAACATAAGCATAAAACTTTGCCTTCAACTTAGTGTTGGTGTCTATAACAAAAATTAGAGTTGGCAAATAGCTAGCACAACATCTTTTCCATTTCCTGAAAGCCCAGCCTAAATGGTTTCCTAATGTACTTACTCCTCTAATATTACCACACTAGTTTTAGTTCAAAGCCTTTTCTTCCACAGGTTTTCCCACCAGCACAACTCCTGAAAATAATAAAAATATAAATTTAAAAAAAAAAAAAAAAAAAAAAAAAAAGCAGCTAAATCTGCTGGAGGACTTCAAAGTCATGCCAGGGCAGTGGTAGCACTTTGAGTTCAGCAGGTGCAGGCTGCACCTTCCCCTTTTAGGACAGATCCAGCCCACCCAGGATGGGGCTTTGGGACTGGAGGGGCTGCCTTTAAGGAAAGGAAAGAGGAACAGTGTGTCCTTAAACACAGATGGTTCATGTCTGGGTGCTTTGCGTGATTACCATAAGCATAAGTAGCATGAAAGAAAAGACTGGCCAGACCCCCAAGGCAGCAATGAGCGTAGAACACTGCGCTTCCCAACCGCCCCTGGCTGCTGTAACATGTCCTGCCTTTCTACAGCATGGTGTGTATCAAATATCCAGTCGAGGTACAGCAGCATTTGATGTACTTTGAAATGCAGTCCAGAGTCAGTCTCTCAGAAACCTGATATGCTTTTAAACTCCCCCGGTCACCCATTAGTAAACTCAAGAGATATAAGTAATGACTTTCCTTAATCAATTAGCTTGTCTGGAGAATGTTTAAGTCTACACCTGCACTATATGTTGAACCCCATGATCTACTGGCTTGTTTAGAACTGTCTTTTAGTTGTTTAAAAAAAAAAAGGTTTTGCTGTGTTTGGCTGCCAGATCCTGGGGGTAAAATGGCTTTCTTGACACTGCTTCTGTGTTGTCTCACATCTGTGTATCTGGCTCTTTAACACCTAATAAAGTAAAAACCTTGCCTCAACTTCTTATATGTAATTCCAAATGTCAGTTGATTATGGCTCTGGCTGCTTGAGCATCTGCACTTGGGTGGATATTGCTCTTTGGCTTATTGACTTCATTCCTTGGGTGTAGCCTGCGTGAGCAGAAGTACAGTTTTCAGACAGTAACAATTTCTAAAGCCTCTGAAGAATAAAGACCCATGTTTGATTTGGACATGGAGAATTTATAAGGAAAGTTAATCCTGAGAAAGTGTAAGAGCAGCTTATGATTTCAGTCAAATTCCCCTAGGGCATGACATGAATTTTTGAGTATTTTTTCACTAATGCTTGTCCAGATCCTGAAGTATTTGCCGTGAGATAAATTAATATGAATGTGGTCATTATATTGGAAGCTTCTTCTCTGACTTTTTGGGGTGCTATTTTGGGTCCTGTGTCCATTTTCTTGGGGAATGGATAACACAGCCTTACATGGAGGGACCCCTCTTTTTCCTGTTTGAAAGAGGTAGTCCTGGCTTATCTGGAAAAATCAAAGCTATTCAGTGACACAAGTCTCCACTGTGCTCTTAGACTGTAAAGCGTTCCCCCGAAGCAGTGAGAATAGAAAGGCCCTCCAGCAAAAGTGAGGAGCACACTGAGGGAAAGCAGCCCCAATCTCCTGGTGCTGTCAACATAATGCAGGACCACATGCAAGTGCTTCTTTTGGAAAGAGCAATGTCAAAAGTAGCCTGACCATTCTGCAGTGTGACACAAGACACCACATGGATTGCAAACTCTAACTAAGCTTCCATCACATGGCTTGCGAAAATTAGCTACATATCTTACGTACAATAAGAAATGAATCAGAAACTCAAACTCTTTGCTACCTTTTATCTTTAGATTCTAAGGGTGAAAACCTTTTTTTCCAGTTTCCTTAATTTACACTAGTAAGCCTGTCTACAGGGAAAGACAAGAATTAATTATTGGTTTAATTACTTTGGGGTTAATTTTATTTAAGAGTGTCTAGATAAACCACTGGCAAGCAAAATGGAAGACTGAATTATTCATCAGGTAAAGACTGACAAAAAAAACCCCTAAGAACTCATCATAAAGACATCAGAAGAGACAGTGGTTAAGATATAGGAGGTTCTATGAGTTCTTGCAATTGCTATACCTTTTTTGAGCTGAGTCAAAAAAACATATATTGTATGCTTGAGCGATTTAGTCGGAACATGTCTAGGATGAGAATGGACATTAAGATCCTATGAGCATTTCCATCCTGTAGATATGAATGCTCTTCATCAGAGATCTATCAACTCCAGTGATGACTCTGCAGTGTTGAAGACTCTTTCTTCTCTGTCAAATAGACTACCCTTTACAGTTCATTCTGTGTAAAGTGAAAGCACAATTATTTCTCCTAGGCACAGCCTCTTAATTGGGCATAATTACCTGTGTTAATTTGATGATAGATTCTGTTTGCTCAAAGATTGCTTTTCAGGTATAATCTCAGGTTAGTAAAACTGTGATACATTCAGCAATGTATTTGCTATGTATATATTGCCCAGCTTACTTTTTTTAATAAAATCTATAAAAAGTACACAGAATAGGTTTATTCTATTAAACAGTTGCACAGCTCATGAACTTCGAAAGCACAAATTTCCTTAGGTTAGAAATCTTCAAGGTATTGGATTCTGCTTCCAAATTCATATCAAGGTACCTCACAGAATGTCAATGTCACACATGGCATACCTACGACTCAGCCATTTGATGGACTATGGATCTGGGAAACTAATTTAGTGCTTTGTGACAGAACCCTCAAAGTTTAATACACTGTTTGTTTTTTTTTTTTTTTCTTAACACAAACAAACTGGAAGCAATCAGATTCACTTAATTCTGATATACAAACAATCTAAGCAAAAGCATCGAGGAGAAAAAAAAAAGCGTATGAAAACTTAGTCTGAGTTTAAAATTATAGCAGCCATCAAAGACCAAACCATTAGCAAATTTATTTCTCCAGACTGAAAGGGAGAAGAACAATAGAGACATTTGAAAACCATCAAAACCAAAATACCATTTTTTTTATTAGAAAGAATGAAGAAAACCTATCCACATGGTGCAACTAACCCTTGGGATACCATCTGAGATGTCTTGACGGCCATTTGGAATGACTATATGGATATTTCAGGAGCTCCTAAGATTTACAATGAACTCTGGGATGCACTCCTGAGTGACTGTGCATTGCTCTCATTTAGCATGTCATATGTCTGCCAACGTACTTACCAAAATTGTTGCATGGCCATCGCTGTTACCCTCCAACACCTACATGGTAGAATGAAAATTTTCCAGTAACAGCAATCTTGTGATCTCCACAGTGAATGCTGGATGGGTCGATAGCAAAAGTGAATGTTCTGTGTGTATCCTGAATGCTGCAATACCCATCTAGCTTCATTGCAGCATGGTTTTCACCATGAAAAGAGTGAACTTGTGCTAAGCAGTCACCCTGTAGATTTCTGGCATGAAAACTTTCTGAAGTCTGACAGATTCATAAGGAAAAGCTGTGCATATGATGTCTGAAAACACAGAGGCTTCCCACAGTTTTAAGAAGGACAGTTTTAGAAGGGCAAGGTAGGCACTTATGGCTGGAACAAGAATGACACTGCCAGTTGAAGCAGGTGTTGTTAGACAAGAGGACTCCCTGAACAACTAGGATCCTCCTGTGGTGTCGCAGAAGATTGTTCTTACTGTTACTTCATAAAAAAAATGGTATTTTAGAGTTACAGAATGAGAAGGAAAGCAAAACTTGAAGAGGCACTTCAAGAAACCAGTTTATCCAGATCCCTGCTGAATTCCTTCTTAGCTTGTATCGTGGTTTAGGCCATAAATCAGCCACACAGTTTGTTCACTCACTTCCCCCTTTTTTCTTCCCTCTGCTCCCGGAGGGATGGGAAGGAGAACCAAAAGAATGCAACTCCCACAGGTTGAGATAAGAACAGTTTAATAACTAAGGTATAACACAAACCACTACTGCTACC
>JANRGW010022327.1:0-17264 GCA_024733675.1 Psilopsiagon aymara
AGGGCAGTGAGCTTGCTGCACGCTCTTCTCACTGTCCTGAGGATCTCGAATTCAACCATCTCATGATCACTGCAATCAAGGCTGCCCTGGAGCGTCACATTTCCAAACAGCCCTTCCCTGTTGGTGAGCACGAGGTCAAGCACGGCACCTCTCCTTGTCGGCTCCTCTATTACTTGCAGAAGGAAGCTGTCCTCCACACATGGGAAATAAGTTTGTGTAAAAAGAAACAACTGTCATCTTTTCATATGAAAACAGTCTCTGCACTTCCTGTGAACTTCCACCTTCATGGACAACTTTGGAAACAGGCCTCAGTGATCTAGGATCTCCTTACATGTCACCCAGTTCTAATCAAAGGGATGTTCTAAATTAATATTACAGAACAGCAGAGTTGAGTACAAAGCACAAGTTACGAGCAACGTCCTCAGCAATTTACAGGTTAGAGATTCTGCTGAAGGACAGATGTATTACTGAACACCGCACGGAGAAATCTAACCCGTTCCACTTCCCTATAAATTCTCCTTTATAGGAGATTTACCTCAACAGCAAAAGATACCATTAGTAAATCAGTCCTGAAAAACGTTCTTCTAATTGCCTTTGGATGAAAGCTACAGAATGTAAAGGTCTGTATTTGTTCAACTGATGTAATGTCCGCCTATACTACAAGCAATGATGACTTTGAAATGCTGCATCATTCATCACTGTAAAAGTCTTTTACCAGAAAACCTAAATCCACAGTTGTGAACTCTGAAAGGCAAGCCTTTCACATTTCATACTTCTTTTCTGCATTATTTGGACTCATTGATCTTAAAGGTCCTTTTCAACCCAAATGATTCTATGATTCCATGGTATGTAGTTGTTAAGGTCAGGATTCTACTTTAACCTGACAGATAAAAATGTTCTAAGAGCACAGATACAGGTTAAAGCAAATTGTAGAAATAAACCGTATCTGCCAATTAAAACTCAGAGGCATAGCCCGCAAACTTTGTCTCCCCCTCCTTCAATCTATCTGAATACTCAGAAAACATGAACAGAGCATAAATCTTCACATGATTCTTCAATCTGTCTACAAATGACCATGACATTACATATAAAGTATTCTATATATTGTATATGCTTCCCTTCTAAACAGTTAAGGAGTGTATCAGACACCATGATAAACACAGAAAACTGAGCGTGAATACCAATAAATGCAAGCCTTCCGTCTCGGAAACTCCTCACTTATTTGATTAAGTTAGGTGAAAAACTAAGCAGTCATGCTTGTAGCTTTTCTTCCTTTTTCCTTTCCTCCGCTCTTTTTATTCCTAATGCGAATCGGAAGTCTATGTGGAGCAGTCTGGCTAGCCCCGGTCTAACCTCCCCATCTGGAAGGGAACTAACCAGCCTTGGGGCTACTTCCAACCCTTCCCAGCTGTTGGGTTTGGGTTTTTTGTTTTTGTGGGCTTGAGAAAGCATATTTATATAAATGATTGCCATATCCTCTGCCAGCTGTTGACCCTGCTCTTGTCCCGGTTGGGGCATGTTTTTCATTTTTAGCGGCCCCAGACTGGAACTGACCCTGACAGAGTTAGCACGCTATGCAAACAGCTTCACGCGTTCTTGCTGTGACAGATAAGACAATGGCTGCCCAGTGCAAGCCACTGGCCCGGTGTTTCCCTTTGGGCTAATGTCACACAGCTCCAAATGGAAAGAGGGCTCAGAAAAAATACATGATGAGATTCACAGCACTGGTGGGAGGCTTCCTGTCCCCAGCAGAAGCACTCAGTGATTTCAGATACTGCTCTTATTAGCAAGAAGGTTAACAAAAACACACGTGAAAAGGCATTTTCACCCGGCCACATCTTACATTAGGTACCAGAAAGTTTCCTGAACTGAACTGTCAAAACATTCCTGAACTATTTTTGTCGACCTGGTTTTCCTCCCATGGAATGGTGAGATGATGAATCTTCACTACAGCCCTTGAAAACAAATTCCAGCTAAATAATCAGCTAAATAATAATACTACTACTTAACAAAAATCAGTCACAACATACAACAATAACATCTTTAAACTTTCAGGTCAATGCACCTGACAAGGAAAACCGTTTTCTCTGTATCCCAAAGTGCTGCCCTGGAAACATACCCAGCATACTAAATACCCCATGTTTCCTGGTCACCTGGAACTATGCTGAAACAAGAATATTCTGAACTATATTAAGGAATTACTTTGTAAAAGGGGAATTGCTCTCAGCAAACCCTTCTGAGGAAATGGCAGTTACTCACTTCGGCTGTTTTTAACTAATACTGCTGAAGTTAAATGGGACACAGACAATGAACTGTCGCCTTTACAACTTTCATAAGCATTATCAGAGATTTTGATAATAAGTAGAGGTGGCATATGTGTTCTGGTTAGTATGCAGAAGAGCCTCGTTTTATTCTCAATGCACAGATTTAATTAAAAATAAATTTACTGTTAACGCTTAAAGTGGTGCCAAGATTATCCAAACAGAAGGTTTATGATACTTAATAATTGATGAGAGGAGGGAAATTCACAGATTGCAACTGATTATTATTTAGTAGGTCTGTTTGCAAAGGTGAAAGTGGCATTGCAGCTCGCCAAAAGGAAAAAAAAATCCTTGCTTTTAGCATTTGTATATCTAGAAAACAATGAATTTAGGGAACACTTTCTGTAAGCACTTGGAATTAAACTGGTATCAGAGATCCTTAACTGATACTACAGTTTCACTGACTACTTTGGATAATGTTGAATATGATAATATTCAAAGTGCTTTCCGCGCCATCAGCTTCAGTCCAATTCCACACAAGGGGAGTTTTAGTTACTCTCTTTTTAATATCACCACAGAGGAGATCAGCTTCTTTAAGGCAGTGATTCTCAGCTTGGATTTCAAACCAGCTTTAGCAGAGTGTGCCAGAAATTTCCACAAGTGCTGAGAGAATTAACTGATGGGATCTTTGAAGCCTCTCTATCCCAGATTAACTAATGCAAAATCTGTGAAATCACAGTTCAATCTTCTTTTTTTGTATGGCTAGACGTGTTTGCAGTGGTTGAGATGACAAGATGCTCCCAAGCCATCTGGCTCCTCACACAGGATTTGATTCAGAAAATTAATAGTAACACCATTGGTGTGCACATATTGCAACAATCCAGAAATCCAGTTCTGTTACACAACTGAAGCCAGAGGTTTTGTAATTCCCCCAGTAGGTTACGTAGGTTGAAAATACTGATGCTACAGCCCTCAAAAAAGTCTTCATCAAACAGTGTGAGTAATGAGTGAGCAATGTCAGTACACTCGGAACCTCGGGCTGCCCTGCACTCCTCACCCTGCTGTGCACGCTGAACACAGCCGCCTTCTCAAGAGCAGGGCACTAATTCACTGTGCTGAAGAGCCTCACTTGGAACACTCGGCTCAGAATGAAAAGGGGAAATAAATTCTTCTACTTTCATGTATTATGCAAATATAGTATCTATAAATAATGTGGCTTTGTGCTTTCAATAAGTGGTACCTAGCATGTATCAGCCTATGAATTAAATTCCTCTTTTAAGGTTATCATACTACAGACATTTTCATGGTTGAGCACAAGATCCACTGGGCAAACTGCAAGTTTTGTTTACAAATGAAATTCTGACCACCCAAACAACAGGACTGTGGGAATTTAAAGGCAGCTTTATATAACTTTCTTTAGTCCAGTTCAGTAAACCCATGCTCCTGCATGAGAAAGAAAAGCTTTTTGGCAGAAGTGCTGCTTACCAGAACAGACTTAGAGTTGAGAGAAACTTGTATAAATTATCTATGTTAGATAAATTGTGTATTAAAATGTTACTTTAAAAGATTATTTTAGTTTGGTTCAAGATGAGCATCTTACTATATTTTACATAATTCAAACCTTATTGCCATTAAAATTCATCAGATCTGTGTATTCAAATCCATGAGGTATCTTTGGAAACACTCAGCTAACGTGTTTAACTGCAACTGTAAAATTTCAGCTTTCTTTAGAGGTTTCTAAGCAGAGTTTCTGGATGCTGCAGCAGAGATTGCCTGGCAGAGGAGATGGACAGAGCTCTCGGGAAACACCACTGTGTCAAATGCATGAGAAAGATGGGAACAGAGGGAATTTCAGACAGGTACATAAACGTTCAGAGTGTGCAGCAGTGAAGGGATGTTCAGGACTGTACACGATTCAAAACACAGTGTAACTTGTAAATACAGGGAACATTAATGGGCACAGTTTTGTCTCCTTTAACAGCGCTGATGGATTTCATTACTGTGCAGTAACAAGCTGAAATAGATAGGTGAAGTCTTGTACTCCTGTTTTTCTTTGTTATGAATTTTTAAACCCCTTAAAGGTTCCAGAAAACACAATATACAAAGTATATAATAAAAAATTACTTTGCCTTTAGAGCATTAAAAGCAAAAGCTTCTATAAAAGTCAAGGAGGCGGAAGATCCTCAGGGAATATTCTCTTCCCTTGAAGCCTTCCAGTTGCAACATGTATGCTCTGAATAAATAAGAGGCTAACAAGCCATCCTTTGCAACCACATTGGCCAAGATATTTTGAGCTACGAGCAACACTCGCGTGTTTTCTCTCTCAGTGCTCATTTGGAAACACCTCCAGGGGAACTGTTTTTAGAGGGCTGCACTTTCTCAAAAGCAGGTCCCTTCAACGTGCCGGGCTGCACACCCAAACCACTCGCCACTTCTGCAGACCTTGATTTCAGGTTCTTCTCGATAGCCTGGGCTCACATTCCTGAAAACCTGAGGCAAGTGAAAGAAAAACTTGATGATTTTGGTTTATAAAAAGCCTCTACCTCATCAGTCCTGAGTTCACGTTTCAATCACTGCTGATCTCTTTTATTTTGTGATGTGTCAGATTAGTCCAACTCTGCCCCTACTGAAGCCAAATGGACAACTCCAACTGCTTCCAAGCAGAAGGATATTAAGCCCTAAATTAACAGTTTTCGTTTGGTGCAAAGATCAGGGAACCCATAAGAACAGACGGCCATAGATACAAAACGCAGGAGACATAATTACCCTCAAAATCCCCCCAAACTCAAACCCTAGAAAATATCTTACAGCCAAATCATTTGGGATACAGAAGTTTCATGAAGTCCAGCAGGCGCCGAGGCCCCACTCTGCACAGGGCTGCACTATTTGCTTCTAAACTTAGGTTAATAGCCGATGACCCTTTCCATTCTTAACCTCAAGCACTGACCTCCTGACCTACCCCCAGTGATGGTGTTTATAAGCATGTTGCCACTGGTGTAAATAAAAAAGGAACACAATGTGCTGAAATTGTTACTGGTGATGACAACTGACACGCATTTTACACTGCCAGTGGGCAAACCCATCAATAAATAACTTCAAATCTGTTGTTAATGTGTTTAGAGCTTCTTGCAATGGTCATGTCATTTTTGCTGGTTTTCCTCTTTTTCTCTATATTTATCTTTGTGGGACAAACAAAAAGCTTCCAGTATGCCACAAACAGGGCAGCTTACGGATAAAGTTTACTGTCAGCATTAGACCACAGCTGGATTTTCTGCCTTCCAAGGTACTCCTTCAGCTACGATAAAAACCCCATGAATATAAGCTGTGCCACAGAGCAAACAAAATGGTAGACTCTCTAAAACCTTCAAGATGAAAAGCACGATGGGTGTACAGGTTTCAAAGCCGCTGCCTATGGGGTGTTGTGAAAACTCTTGGTCTCCACACAGACCTCAAGGAGCCAGCCAAAGCAAACTTTAAAACCACTGTACAGAAATGCTTCACAAACAAGTAAGATAAAAGGACAGACCATCCTGCCCATCTCTCTTTTTCTTTAAAGCCATGTTTTGCTTTTTTAATGGAATAATTTCTCATTAATTTTATTATTTATTGTTATTATTTATCATCTAATAATTTTTCTTTTAAGCCATATTTTGCTTTTTTAATTGAATAATTTCTAAGGTTTTTATATTGTAAATCCAATTTTAATCGATTCAATTTTAATTACAAAGCAATTGTTACAATCATATCTGACGTGAATTCAAGCACACCACCACATCAGTCCCCATGTTTGGAATGTGCAACTTTTACTGAAGATATTGCAACTGCACGATTAATTAATTTAAATGCATTCTTTCCAATTAAAAATGTACATGTACGGTGTAAATGCTCACACGACTACTTTCGACAGGAGCTCCGAGAACACCAGGACAGGCATTAGCTGCCACAGCTGAACCCCAAATACAGTGCCTGTCACCCACCTAACACCATCAACAGACCCCTTGCATTGCCAATCCCCTACTGTTCTCTGTCCATGGCTTAAATGAAAACCCAGCTAAAAACAAAGGGAAAACCACCAGCCAAAAGTTTCAGACAGCTCTGAACATTTGTGAGTTGAAGCAGTCTGTTCATCTAATCATCTAAACCAATTTGTTAAGAGACTGGATGAGTAACTGCTGCAAAGGCCAACTTCCTTAACAGCGCAAACCCCCCAAAACCTGCCACAGAAAGCTGCGGTTCCCTGACAATGCACACTGATCAGGAAACACAGAAAAGAGTAATGTCAAAGTGTAAGTACTACTGAAAGCCCTGTTTTATCAGCTGTATTCTGGGCCTGGTGCCTGGCTGGTTCTCTCCACTGACAGGCAGAATCTTTCATTTAAATGGTGAACAGCTAAAATCTGTTGTTGCTGCCGCTACAGTTCAATGAGACAAAAGGTACATGAGCATGCTCTTAAATGGAATAAGTTATAAAAATGATTATAGTAGATGTAACAACCTATAAAATATGATCAAATAGCAGTCATCTATCTTTCTCAGAAACAAAAATTAGATTATGTGTAATTGTAAAATCTAATTTATATTCTCCTATTTCCAATTTAAATTCCCACTTTTATGAAATATTCTCTGCTTCAAAGTTGTGCATGTGTAAAAGGTGCTTTGACATGTTTCTAATTGATTCGTTTTACACTGTCGAAAGGAGAACAGTGATTTGCAACAGAATTGTTCTCTGTCTTGCACACATCTCTCATTTGCCCATCTTAATTCAATTAAAGGAAGTAAGGACGGTTTGACCGATGAATGAACCATATTTTAACTGAGGACATTTCTATGTAAACTGGAATACAGCAATCACTAATTCTCAGCCAGTTACTTCCGATCTGCAACTTTTATTTTGAAAGGTCATGGCATGGTCACTGAAAAGACAGAGGATATTAAATGCTGGCAAATATTTCATAGTAGTGCAAAACTACAGGATGATATCAAAAGCAGAAGATTTTAAACTCAAATGCAATTTATATGCAAACGTACTCTATTCCTAGCTATCAGAGTAGCTGGAAGCTAAAACTTCAAAGCAACCTCCTTCAGTGAATTGTATGTCTGCTCCCTAGAAGGGCAGTAAAGAAAAGATAGTTTTTCTGTTTCCCAGATCTATTATACTGGTGATAACTTGTACATCCAGGACACCAAAAACATCACTCCTGTGCCTCTTGGTGGGTTATAAGGCAATAGGTATAAAAACACTGAGCCCATCTACCCAAATTTATTTGTACAAAGACAAGGTATAAGGTATGTGGTGTCTTTGACAGGTTTGTGTGTATCTGCACCTGTCTGTATTAACCTGTAAATGCAATTTATGTGAACAGTAGTGTAACCCTCACAGCTGAGCTGCAGTCTCTACACTGACCTGGAATGTCCTGGAATATCAGTATATATCCAGCAGAAAGGTTAAAAGTGGAACAGAAAGCAAGAACCTTCAGCTTCAATGCTTAAACCCTCTTTATTATTTTCCAAGAATCTAAAGGAAGTGATGCCATCCACCCTGTAAGCTTCAAGAAAGCTGTGAAGATAATGAGGGCATTTGTTTCTAGATCAAGTAGCGAAGTTCTCCATCCTCATCCTCTCCCCAGACATGGGCACTTTGCTGCTCCTGCACTGCAAGGCAAGAGGAAAAAAAACCCTTCAAATTCCAGGCTAATAAAGCAGATTTGATTAGTCTCATCCAAATGAGCAGGAGCAGCACAGGGGGTGTTCAGCGGTGGGAGTGCTGGGTAACATCAACACTTTCTGTAAAGCATTATTAGACAAAGATGACATTTTGAGGAGATGCATTAATATATTGCAGGATTGTAGTCTTAGCACCTTCTGGACACTGCTCTTAATCTCACGGCTGAACAAGAGAGATGCTACAGTCGACAACAGAGGAGGGAATGTTACAATAAGGATATTTTTTTTAAGGAAACGCTTGCTGACAGCATGCTGAAATGAAGATAAACACATGCCCGCTGCTTCAAAACAGCAGCAAAGGCTGAATTTATATTAAATAAACATGGCAAACAAGCCAGCTAAAGCCCACAGGCAAGATGCTCTGTCACCAGAGAGGTGAGGATGATGAGGTGTGTCCTTGACCAACCACTTGTGGAGTCCCTCCTGAATCAAACAGTATCAGCGAGTACCTGAGGCATTTAACTCTGGGTTTTCACTGAAGAACAAGGCCTGGTGGGACACATCCACACTAATGACATGGCCGGATTACAGAAAATGAGGAGTACTAGAAGTGCTTTCTTTTCACTACCAAGGTGACCACCAGAACAGATCTCAGGCAAGAGTTGTTTTGGTTTGTTTCTGAGTTTGAGAGCAGTGGTCTCAGATACTTGTACCTTTAACAAATACCTAGGTTCAAAGCGAATGCAATAGATCTTACATAGGATGGTGTCTATACTTGTTCATAGAATTAGCTGAAAATACAAAACCCCTGTCAGGTTTTAGACCTCACATTTTAGCAACCAGCTGCCATTTGAGTCACTTCTGAGAACCTCCCAGCACTGACCACAGTCTATCATTGGAGCTGTGCTCTGGTCCATCCCTGACCTCCGCCTCTTCACTGCCTGCACTGTCCCGTTCCCTGGCCAGGGATCACTTCTGGTGTAATGATGGCTGTTCAAAGCTGGATATACCACACCTACAACATCAGGCTACAAAGAGGGTCCTTCTCCTGCCAACCAGCTCCAGGTGGAGTTTTGGCACGATGCCTAACTGCACTATTTCTTCTGAAACAGAAAATGCTAATAGTACAATGTGCCAAGGCTGTTTTCCAGAAGCAGACAACAGTAATACAGGAGACAGAAGCAGACAGGTTTGTGAATGTTAACATACAAATGTGCTAAGAGCCAGACAGAAAAACAATTGCTACTTTAAACCATAGTGGGACCTTACATGAATTAGAACAGCCAAACTCTGAACACTCTCGTGTATCAGCACAGCCCTTGACCAAGCCCACTGAACCACAGCCCCGTGACCAGTTAAAAGGACTCCTCCCTACTATGTGCATAGCAAGATTTACTCCTTATGAGTAAGGTAGGCAGAAGGTGGCTATTCATTTTGTCTAGTGTTATAAATAAAGAACATCCAGTTTGTATGATGGGTAAGACTTATTCCCATTTGTGAGTTTTTCCTGGAGTAAGGGCAAACTCCACTAAATATTCCTGTCTGCCTCTGTGTGCACAAAGAGCCTGGAGCACATAAATCTGTAGTAATATTGCTCTTAGAAGGACCAAGACACATAAACTGATGCACATATGCTGTGTGTATGATTTAAAGAACATGATGCTCTTCTGCAGCAAGCTCTGTGCACCATTTTTGGGAGCCGCTGTTGCACCTGCAGTGGTGTGCCTAAACCCTGTCAGCAGCATGGTGGAAGGTGACCTGGCCAGTAGCAGAGGGGACCGCCACCACTGAGCTCCTCCTGTGCTGCGGCCATGCTGCTGTGTTAATGACCTCGCAGCAGTAGACAGATCCAGTCCTTCTGCTTTTCTTTCTCACTGAATGATTTCCCTAAAGCCAAAGCTGGGCAAAATGCCACTAATGCTGCCGTAAAACTCCCGCTGTGTTAGGAGGGAGGCAGGCGACTGAGGGTTAGGAGGTAATCAAGCTTACAGATTAAGGCTCACTAAAGCTACAAGATCAGCACAGCTCGGGGTGTTTATTAACTCTTTGAAAACCAAGACATATGATTTGGTATCACACTAATATAAAGGTTGCTTTCTATCAAGACCTGACTGCTGAACCACTTTGCAAGAGTAATTCTAATTTGTGCAAAGGTAGAAGTACAGAAGAAACACTCTTCAAACCTATTTGGATCAATTTCATAATAAACTGTGTTTCAAACTATGAGACCACACAAGCAAAAACCTCCTGAGAATTACAGAGAAATAAAATTTGCTAATTATTCTCCCATTCAGAAACACGGTTTTTTAAATGAAACCAGGTAACCTGAAAGTCAAGGAGTTAAACACACTTCTACCCCCCTGGTGCATTAAAGCTGTGACCTGGGAATGAGTCTTTTTTTAGCAGTGCAGAATGGGTTAATTTCTGAATATAAAATGAGGTTGCCACAATCTGGGTGTTTTCTGTTTTGTTTATAACACAAAGCAAAATATACTCTACAGATGCTTGATTAAAATGCAACAGCTGTTTATGGCGGTGCATTTTCCGCTAATTTACTAGGGCAGATTTTTCAAGGAGCCTTGTTTTAGTGCATCTTCATTTGCATAAACATCATATACCAAAGCTGTCTGCCCACTTGTCCCTGCCTTGGATAATATTTTAGGTTCAAATTCAAATTCAACTAAGCCAGCCATTCCCATAAAGGAAAAAGAGTTTTGAGAGCAAGGCGTTACACCTCTGGCCCGTGACCTAACCTGCACTTTGTATGTACTTAACTACTCGATCCAAAACATTTCATTCTTTGGCACTGTACGCAACTAGTATTTAATCTGCTCCTCACATCTGTCTGGGTAGGCCTGGTGCCTCTTTTTATACTATTATTTCCCTTCTATTTCCCTTTCTATTACATTCCTTAAGCTTGATGACTAATCCAAATTATTAACAAATACAAAAGGGTTTATGTAAATTATTACGATGAACAAACCAAATCACAATTATAACATTGTTAAGTGAATTAGACAACAATGGCTACAGCTTCCCTACCATACATTGAGGCAAATGAATCTGAACTTTATTGACAGTAGCAGCAGAAAGCCTTAATCACTAAGCACCAGTACAGTCTGATTTTCGTAGGGTAATGACCCATCTATATATTCATAACAAGGGTCTCATTCATCATAATTCATATAAAAAACCTCCTCCTGCAAAACTAATGGAGGGAATGTGTGAAAAGTGATTGGATGGGTAAAACTATATAGGGCTGGAGAGGCCTTGATTGATTTTATTGTGCTGTGGCTAAGCCTCCTTGCACAGTACATCAGATCTGTACCTAACTGCATTTCAATTGATTTTCACTGATAGGCTTCTTTCTTATGTCTAGGGCTTAAGTACTAAACTAATAAAAGAATAAAAGACTTTGTAATACAGATTGTGAAAATAATGTGCACACATGATTTCTATGGAAGAAAATGGTATGCTATGTGTTTGTCCTACCAAAGTGACTACAGCCAAATGGAGTAGTAAGAAAAGCAACTAACATAAAGAAGATTACTAAAGGGGGTGCAGAAAAGGAAGGAAAAAAACCCAAGGAAAATAAGGAAAAAACGTTCCTTGGCTAAAATCAGGTTGATTGTAAGCAGACTTGCCTTCAATGGAGTTGTACCTGCTCACATTAGGGGTGAGTTTGACCAATACCTCAAAGTTGATTGAAAGAGATTATAATTCCTTTCAGATGTGAGTTAGTTCTTCAAAATTTTAAATAATGAATCATACGCATCCTGTTGAAATCATCTAAAGCCAAATGAACTGTTTTTTAACTGGTTCTGTATGATCTTATTCTTGGGCCTTTCAAATACATCAATTTATAAAGCACCCAACCTGCAACAGTAACATTATGACAGGTACAAAACTCCCTTTAATGCAACTGTGCATTTATAGCACAGATACTAGCTTGTTCAAGCTCTAGAACGTGGCTGAATCAGACTTCAGCTGAAAGGTGCTTGCTGCAGGCAGAAAGTGACAACACAGTTTAAATAACTGATTATAAGAGCAACAGAGTTTACATAAAGAGGAAATGTATCAAATGAAAACACCCAAATACAGGGGGAAAAGCGAAGACGTGAGAAGCGGGAACATCTTCCAAAAGTCAGTTTTCCAAATTTTTTATTCTACATACTCTGCCACCATTTGCTAATCCTACTGCAAACTGCACTATCTGCTAGTCAGATGGTTTGCAACATCTGTATAACAAATGATAATGTATATGAGTTGTTCTGGTTCTGTGCTCCTTTGTGAGTCTTGGTGTTGATAATCTCCAAAGCACGCCCATGATTCTTTAAATTAAATATAAGAATCTTGTCTCACAGTACAGCTAGGTTATCCATGTGTAAGAGCCCAAGCCAAGTAATTACACATCCGCTCAAAGGATTAGACACATAAGATTTCTTTAAATTTTTAATAAAACTGCACAGCTGTTGTAGGGAAAAAACTCTTTTGTTCTAGATTTTTTAAAACCATTAAGCTCAAAGTGATTCAGTTATGCTTCAAGAAAAGGACTTTGAAAGTATTTCTGTTAGGCACTTTTTTTTAGTACATTTAACATCACTTTAACCTCATGGCAATAGATTTGAGCCAGGAATAACCTAAAGGAAAGATATTTGGTCAAGTTTCAAAGAACATTTTTCTGTGCTCTTACCAGAACACCTGCAAATGCATTTTACTTAACAATATAACCATGTTACATTTGGTTTCATCAAGTCAGCCTTTGGGACAAGAAGAGAGATGTCTGAACAGCAACAAGCAAGTGGATTCTGTCCCCAAAGCTCTCTCAGTGCTGATGGTTCAATTGAGCCAAAGGTGCAGGTGAGGTGTGGCTCAGCTGTGGTGAAACTACAGACTGCTGGAAGTACATCAGACCAGTGCACAACCAACACCGCACCACAAATGAGAAGCATCAGCATTAGCTGAACCATGTACCAGAAAGATGAAAGCAGTAGATGCATGTTCTTCAAAAGTTAAATGAGTAGCTGGAATGAAATCAGTACCTGGCACTGGTGATGTAAGCAGAGATAGGGAGAGTGACACCAAAAGGATGATAGCATCCAAATGAGCTCTATCAAAATCAGGATGAACTGAAAGTACTGACGGACAATCCTGGCTGAACATGGCTAAGAACAAGCCCTTTACTTGGCCTTCAAGCATTATGTTTTCAGAGCCTGAAAGGAAAAACAAGGAATGAATGATGCTGATAATGAGGATGGACTGTTCAGAGGAGAGGTAAGCTCCTGAGGAACCAAGAAAAGCAAAACATGTATTGGCAGAAAGTGCAAGGTCAAGAATGCAGAAGCCCAAGTGTCTGTCAGCTGGAAAGGTGGGGGGAAAACCCCCGAGGTCTTTCAGTTGCAGGATGGTGATGGGCTCACTGGCCGGCATGGCCGTGCTCCACCAGGAATCACAGGACACAGGGCTATTACATTGTTCAGCACAGCGGTTAGATGTCATCTCCAACATATGTTCCAATACCATGTTTAAGCTGAAAACTGGAAAGCAAAACAAAGCAGTATGATGAGGGGAACCGAAGCCCTGGATCAGTTAAGGGCGCAAAAGCAGCAGGGGTTCCTCCTATTTCAGCTGCGAGCCAGGACAAGCACATGACCACTCTCCACAAACACTCTGGGGACAACAGCAAAGGAAAATCTGTTCAAGTTAAGGACAGCACCAGCACAAAACCAGGTGTACCTGAAAAGATTTCTAATCATCAAAGAAACAAGGATGGGGGCAATGCTTCGGCATGAAGACAGAGGGACACGGGATGTCCCAGCCTGGGGACTGGGTGCAGGCTGTGCTAGAGAGAGCAAATCCCATCAGTCGGGTCTGTCCTTCCAGTCTGGTTTTCCAATGCAAATGTTTTACAGGACTTTGGCTTTATAACTTGGTGTAAATTCACTACATAAAACCGTTGCAATAATATGCAATACCACTAAACAAACAGTATGTAGGACTGACAAGATAAACTACAGTATGTGCATATATTTACAATGAATCTAAATCTCTACAGATTTTAATGAACTGCAGCTGACCTTCATCAGTGATTCAAAGCCCAGAGCAGCTTCCACTCTCTCACACATTACTAACCTTTGCTACAACATTTATCAATTTACCTTCTTGATCTCTCAAGCAGGTCATGTTTTCTAATCAGCCACTAGCTCAAAGACCTACATCCCAATTAAATTACCGAATGAAGACATGCTGGAATGTAGGCTTCTTTTAAAAGAATTAGCACAAAATACACTTAAATACTGGATTTGCCATGCCTGAACTGATCGGGTTTTTAGCATTTCTATACAATATGCAAGTTACAGGCATATATTCTAATCGGAATTAGAACTGTTACTGTCATCCCTGAAACACAGTGTTTCCTTGGATGTTTTCTGGTTTTGCTACCCCAAGTATTCTGTGCATAAATACTACCTGAGCTTCAAATCATCTATCTGAGCCATGAGCTCTTCAGACATTGGCTTGTCTGAAATCTTCGAGTAAAGAAAACTACACAGATGTTTACTATTAAGCATAAGAATAGATTCACAGTCTTAAAACTACTTGCATTTTAGTTTGATGCTTATTAAAACCTCCACATGATCCGAGCCTCATTTTTTTTTCTCTTTCAGTGCAGCATATATATATAAGTTGCTGTAGAGGAAGAAAGTGCTGAATGCAGGGCTCCCTGCAGCTGCTCAGGGCAGTGTGCTGATGGCAGCCTTCTTCCCAAAGGAGAAGGCTTTGGGCTGAAGGTTTGGCATTAGTGGCAGCAGCCGCTCGCTCTCAGCTGCTGCATGGTCCTGAGACAACCAACACCTCACCCAGACTATGGGCCACTCCTTGCTTTGGTCTTAAAAGCAGGCTGTGCAAAAACTGCTTTCTGCTCCCTCCTCCTCCTCCTCTGCAGGCCAGGAGCAGCGTGCTGACAGACCCTGTGTGATGTGCAGTAGCTCATCTGCACGGTAGCTCTGATGCTTCCTGGATCTGATGCACATGTTCAGAATGACTGTACTCAGCATGTGCAAAAGCAGTCACACAGGAGGGGAAAGAATGATAACGCAAGGACTAAGCCTCACAGCAGCCTAGTTGCATTGCCTTGTAACTAACATACACCCTGCTGCTATTTCTAACAGAACGTTGCTGCAAACACAGGCAAAGAGAAGGAATACCCTGATGTTTATTTTACTATTTTTTGCCGGTTTCCGAATTCGTGATGAGTAATTACTAATACTGACAAACCCCAAATACCCAACACTTCCCAAAGCACACACACAATCCAGTCAGATCCGCAGTCTCTAAGAGGTGAGAGACATCCAAAGCATCAAAGCAGCACCAGCTCAAGACACAATTAAGATTCAATGGGGCTTCCTCTGATTTTGAAAGGCAACTTGCTTGTACTTAAAGGCCTAACCTATGAGCGTGCTGTCATTTGCTTCTACCAGACTCAAGCTTTCTACAAGTCCCTCCCTTGATCAAACATTTCACAGAAAATTCAGACTTGATCAATAAACCATACAAGAAATGTGAAGCCACATTTGCATTTTATGTAACATGGAGTGTTTGGGTTAACTGAGTTTTCATGAAGGTGGAGGAGATACCAGTTCTGCAGCTGCACTGTAGCAAGAATAGCTTTAGGACTGCTGAATGCAACATGCCCCTGCTGTAAGTTTGCATTATAGCTCCAGTGCCAGGCTGGGCAGCACCAAGAATCTAACACCACCACCCTGCCTCACTGCTAGGTTATTGTAATTGACTTTTAGGATTTGTCCTTCCAAATGTAAAATGCACAAGAAGAGCAAAATATGGCAAATTCTCCTAGCAAGAGAAGCTGTGCATCCACTAAAGCTAGCACAGGTAATTGACATCCTTGTTTAATCACAAGGTTATTCTAACTGCAGTACAATATCCCACTTACGCAGCTCCACATACACAAAAACATACATCACAGCTATACTGATACCCCAGTATTTACTTGAGCAGGGGGTCTGAACCCAAACAGAGGCAGCGAAAGGTGCCAGCATACCCATGGGCTTACACGGGTAAGAGATCTCTGAAAAGTGGATGAATCTAACTGAAAAAGGATGAGAACTCCTGAAAATTAAGCAGATCAGGTGAGCAAGTATCAGCTATTTCAAAAAGAGACGATGTATCCAGAGTAAACCCAAAGAACTGGTCAAACACAGTATGAATTTTTTATTTCAATTTTCTCTCTAAATGCTAATACATCAGTTACACGGTGACTTCAATTTGTATGGGTAAAACACTTCTGATGTTTAAAAAAAAGGAGGAGCTGAACCCCAGTACTTTGGGGATTTAATCTACTAAGATTTTTGGCTCCTTGTCCATCCTGCTGCACATCCCTGTAACACTACAGGTTATCTAGAATCGTAACTGCAATAAAATATGCTCTGCATTTATCTGGCTGTTAAATGCAATTCAAAATTTATTGGTAAAAAGGAATCAAACTTGGTCACGGCATAAAATATCTTTCTTGCCTTATAGGAGCAACCTGATCGAGCTCCATTCATCACGACAAATTGGTGCTCTTCACCTCTGCCAAGGAACTCTGTTTACGCCATGCAGCGGCACAGGGATCCACGGGCAGGGGAATGGGCTGCACCGGAGAGCTCTGCCCTGTGACAAACCCAGAACTGAAGGAGCAGCAGTTAGAAATGCCACTGCCTGCAGCACATGACACCCTCCAGATGGCTGTAAGCTGCTTTCGGTTATTATTTTTTAACTAAAGGCATCAGCTGACATTCGAGTCCTGAATTGATACTCTCAGGTTCACTATTAGTGAGAGATCTTTTATGCTTATCCTCTGAGCTAATACACAGAGACCCAGGCAGTCACTCCACAATTACCTTGTCTATAGTGATTTTAAAGGATGACAATAACAATTCACAGTGAACATTTATGACAAAAAGAAAAAACACAAAAACTTTCATTGCTATTGCAGCAAGTTCTTCTCCAGGATACACATTAAAACACACTGAACACTTTCACTTACTGTACGTATCTCTCCCAACTACAAATTCGTAAGAGCAAGATCCTATAGGCTTCTTTTTGCCTTTAGCTTACTATGCTAGCTACTGAAAATCTAGTAGACTACAACCGAAGTAACTTCACTACTTTAACGTGGTTATAAGCTTCCTGCTAGGCTGTGACCTAACTGAGACTTTTGATCTTGGCTTTTTCCAAACATGTTATTCTTCAGAGTCTGTAAAGCATTTTAACTACAGATCCCCTGCAATCATTACCAAAAGCTACAGGGAATAAAATAATAAGGGGGGGGGGGGGGGG